>JASIRB010004221.1:0-20123 GCA_030323885.1 Branchipolynoe longqiensis | reverse complement strand
GTCATCATCATCATCATCATCATCATCATCATGCTGTTGGTCGCGATGCGACAAAGACTGCTTTCATTACTTCACTGCCGCTCTCCATTTAGCTCTCTGCTGTGAGAGTTGCGTCCATGAGTCGGTCTTAATGTCTCTCAGCTTCAGGTTTCTCTTGATGGTATCCTTGAACCGGAGACGGGGGCGCCCTCTCTTTCTGTAGCCAGAAGACAGTTGAGAATAGAGGATCTGCTTTGGTAGCCTGTCTGATGACATCCTCATGAGGTGTCCAGTCCACCGGAGATTCTTTTTGATCAGAAGATCTTCCATAGAGGGCAGCCCCATCCGTTCGAGTATTTCACATTTCATGAAAGCTGCCTGCAAAAGTGTTGAAGTGCTGCTGGCTTTTGCAAGTTACCAGCGGCACTCTCTCGGGGAGCAAATAGAGGTTTCACACCGGCAAGAACATGTCAAGACAGGCGCAAAACTATTTGTCCCTGCAGTGGCTGGTCGGGAGATGTTGGGAGTTCCATACATCAACCGCCCTTACTGCTGCCACAGTGGCATGGTTTTCTGTTTACGGTCTGCTCCCTTAGCCTTCGGTTCTGTCAAGGACCTGTACCACAAGGCAGTGGTTTACAACTCTGTAAGGCAGGGGCGTCAAACTCCCTGAGGTATTGCTATACCTGCAATAACTGCACACCTGCATGACGGCTGTAGGAGGGCTATAAAGGAATGAAAGAAAGCTCAGCGTAAATTCCACATGAGACCGACTGCTGAAAATCTGGTGCTCTTTAGAATTCTGCATGCTTGCGCTTGCAGAACAATCAAAGAAGCGTGGAGGCAGTGTTGGAGACAATTTGTTTCTAGCATCACCATCTGCATGCCATTGGGCAAAGTGTGGACAATGATCAGGAGAATCAAATGGAGTGGAGGTGATTCCTCCGTAGTCCAGCACTTGAAACACAACGGCACCATTCTCACATCACTCGACGAAATAAGTGAAGAATTGGCTCGCGCCTTTGCTGGAAACTCATCTTTGGCAAACTGTCTCCCAGGCTTTCTGGCCATCAAGGAATACCAAGAGCAAAAGCTCTTTGACTTTTCCTCTGATGACAAGGAGCACTACAACTGCCCATTCAGTATGGGTGAGTTGAGGTGTTCTTTGGAAAACTTCCATGACACAGCAGTTGGACCTGATGGAATTCATTATCAATCTTTGAAACATCTCCCCTAACCTGCACTGAGACTGTTGCTTCAACTCTTCAACAACATCTGGGAGTCGGGTCTCATCCCCACCTCTTGGCAGGAGTCAACAGTAATACCGACTCCCAAACATGGTAAAGACCAGAGTGAAGCCAACAACTATCGTCCCATGTCCCTCACAAGCTGCATCTCTAAAATCATGGAGCGCATGGTAAACAACCGCCTCGTCTGGCTACTGGAGTCAGAACACCACCTGTCCAACCTTCAGTGTGGCTTCAGACGGGGCCGCAGCACCCTCAACCATTTTGTGCACATGGAGACCTTCATAAGAGACGCTTTCCTTAAGAAGGAGCATGTTGTGGCTATCTTTTTCGACCTCAAAAAAGCCTATGACACAACGTGGCAGCATGGCATCATGGAAGATCTCCATGCGATTGGCCTTCGTGGCCACCTGCCAATTTTCATTGGGAACTTTGTAGCCTTCAGGCATTTCCGTAGCCGCGTCAAGAGTACCTATTCCAGCCTACACTCACAGGAACTAGGAGTATCTCAAGGTAGCATACTGGCAGTGATCCTTTTCAGGGTCAAGGTCAATGGTATTGTTGCTGATGTAAAGCGGGGGGGTCTGTTTTTTTCTTAGCCATTCTCCATACAAAATACAAAATATAAATAAAAACATCCCCCCCGACCTGGAAAATTGTTAATGGATGGACACTCAACAAGCATCTCTGTGAGAGGGCTGCTAAACAACCTACTAGAAAAAGTGTTGGGAGGCTCAGTTATGGGAATAACCACATAAATGTATAATATATTATGCTAAATATATTGTTGAAATACTTATTTACCATAGCCAGCTACTTTTGTGGTGAATAATTAAAAAATCATGCAGATTAATAGAATTTAAAAGTAAAATCGACAGCTTTCTGTGGTCGGTATATTCCTTTTTGTTGTTGTTTGGTTTTTGCATTCTCTACCAATTTCTCAAGTCTACGCCAATATTGAAAAACACTGGAATCGCAGGTTGTTTATAGTTAGGCCTACTTCCTACTGATGCAGTTATTGCTCAGAGTGTTTAAGCACCAGTACACTATGTTGCCTACTCTTGAAAAGGGTGATTTAAATGATAAATCTGGGTATGTAGAAAATGCACCCACCATTGTTATGTTCCCTTATTTAAGTTATTGGCATTAACAACAGAATACAGCTGACTAGTCACCCTGTTTGTATATGGGACGTGCATTTGATGTAGAAGTTGTGATAGATCATGGAACATATTCAAGCTGTTCTTTAAATCTAAGAGCCCATGCTTCATTTTCGGATGTTGACCATGCAAAATCCCACACCCTCTCACACCCGTAAGTGCATAGGCCTATTTCAGGCATCAACTTAAATGTAGCACAGTGAATAATTCTGTCTCAATTAATTACCCATATTTATAAATCAACATGGTCAATCAAACATAAAAGGACAAAAAGGCAATGTGGTTCAGTGAGTGGTGGCAACAGTGTGCAGGGGTGGTGGTGCCACCATAGGAGCTGGGATTGGGGAGGCTGGAGCAGTTGATGACTAGGACTGACTCCATCAGTCCATGAAACTCTGTGAGTGATGGGGGAAAGGAGGGATATTTCAGATTATTATACTTGTATAATTCTTATCATCATCATCATCATCATGCTGTCGGTCGCGATGCGACAAAGACTGCTTTCATTACTTGACTGCCACTCTCCATTTTTGTGCGGTTGTACATTTCATGAAAGCTGCCTGCAAAAGTGTTGAAGTGCTGCTGGCTTTTGCAAGTTACCAGCGGCACTCTCTCGGGGAGCAAATAGAGGTTTGTGTGTGTGATAATTCTTATACAGCATGTATATCAGGCGTGGTGGCCGAATCGGTAGAGCGCGGGCCTGGCATGCAGGAGATCGAGAGATCAGTTCCCGGTTGAGTCAAACCAATGCCATATAAAATTTATACTTGTTGGTTTCAAGCAGGGCGCTTGACATTAATAGGATAGGGCAAGGACTGGGTAGCTCAGTGTCAGGATAATGTTACTCAGTTGGATATCGGGCCATGATGGCAGCAGTCTCAATACCAAGTGGGACAGCACTATAAAGTTGCCATGAGTGCACACTGTCACAAGTCGGTACCCGTCCTGATATGACTTCAGATGATGCCAGGACTCCAACAACCAACCAAATCATATAAATATATCACTTAGCCAGCACTATTGACTAGAATCTATCAATGGAAATAACAATATTTGTGCTAAGGCCAACTAAAATATTAAAAGTTGGTGATCATCCTTTTGAAATAAAAATTAGGGTTGGGTGGGCGGTTTTTATTTTTATTTTTTATTTTTGACATAGATGTAATACATAACCAGACACAATGTGTGAATGAGTTGAGCGTCCACCTCCCGTTCTGACAGGTGATGGGATTCAAATTCCTGGGTTTGAACCCTGGCTGAGTCAAAACAATGACTTAAAAATGTATATGAAAGTTGAATTGCTGCTAGCCTGATGCATTTTTAACAGTTAAAACACAAATTCAGGGGCGAGCGATTTTTCGGGCACGGTCCGGGACGATCACCACTTTTGATTTTTGATTTGGCCTAATAAGGGCTTACCGTTATGATATTACCAGCGCTGAAGGCATCAGGAGGTGTTCCAACGCCACAGAATTTTCCAAATGTATTGCTTGTAGTTGTTGATCCATCGAATATCTCCACTTTGTCATAGATACATGCTCTAGAATCTTCCAAATCAAATGAGTTGAAGTGGACTTGAACTCTCTGTAAAGATAAGAATGACATACGACAATAGGTAGTCATTGTGGGCTTGAAATGGAGGATCTTGCATTCAATTCCCAGTTACTTCTATATGATCGAGTTTCTTTTGCACTGATTGCCTGCTGATGACCTAGTTTCACACCTAATTATCTACAGGCATAGCTGATGGCCTGAAACTTGTGCATATTTAGAGAGAAATATATTGCAGTCAGACCAAACATGGTGGTTGAATCGTCAGAGCGCATGGTTCCAATGTGGAAGGTCGAGAGTGTGAATCCCGGCCGAGTCAAAACAATGACTTATGAAATTGATACTTGACACTACCTAACCTGGTGGTCGGCATTACTAAGATAATACAATGACTGGTAATTAGCTCAGTGTCAGGATAATGTGACTGAGTGGGATATTGGGTCATGACGCCTGAAGCCTGATCACCCAGTGGGACAGCACTATATAAAGTTGCCATGAGTGTGCATGTTCACAGTGAGTACTACCTGTTCTGGTATGACCATAGATCTTGCTAGCACATAAAACCCCAAAAAACAAACAAACCATACCTTGCCTTCAGGTGCACTGATTTGCCACTGGCAGTGAGCATTGTTTGGGTAAGTTGTACGATTTAGTGGATATTGAATCATTTCATTCGCACTCTCAGACAGCGTGACATTGCTGGGACGACCAGGACCACATGCATTGTGTCCTAAGAGAAACACAGCGATGCAGTGTACGTCAACATAGGTTTTGTTAAAGGGACCTAGTAGGGACCTATAGGCCACTGAGACTGGAACCATACTACAACAAATGCTCTCCAAACAGACCTTTCCCTGTTTTTCAGTTTGTATAACCGAGTATCTGGGGGGTAGTGTGCTGAGGTTGGTTGCTCTTGCTGTGCTGTAGTTAGTCCAGCAGCACTGCCAGAACTTGTAGACAACCCTATAGAGTAAAATGTTATAGAATTTGTCAACTCAAGTACAAAATATATAGTTCAAGTGTTTCTTTATCATAGCCAGCTACTTTTGGTGTGAATAATTGATTAAATCCTGTAGATTAAGAGACTTTAAAAGTTGATTTGAGAGCTTTATGTGGCTGACATTGTGCGGGTTTGTCTGAATTCCCCTATCTGTGGCGAACCCCTCTAGATCATGTGATAAGGGAATCTCACCCATGATGTCATTCATACATGACAGACCTTGGCACTCTCCACCCAATGCTTGGTTACATGAACTGAAGAACTAAGCGCAAGTGTGCTTGGAGATTAGAACTATCCAGAGCTTGTTTGTTTCTGGGTGAGGTAGGCCTATACCATGTTTTTGGTCTCTGCCACAAATGAATTTTTTTCTCAGAACAAGGTTACATTTACAGTTTTGATATATATGGTTTAGATATTGAGTGTGATGCTCATATAGTATTAGGAGACACATGTTTCAATTATGTTAGCCATTAGGTTTTTGAACATCTGCTATGATGATGATTTAATTTGTTGTTGAATTTTTATAAGCGCAGCTTTGTTCATAACATTGATTCAGTGGCTCATACAATAGGTGTTGCTATAGGTGGAAAGCTTTGAGGTAGGCCTGGGTGTCTGGGGTTTAGCATAATATAAGAAAGAATTATTACAGTCATAACATGGGAACCAAATATGTGGTGCCCAGTTTCAGAGAATGACCCAAGTACAATCCCGTCATTTCTTCCAAACTTACATCTCAGATTGGGGCAGTAGGCAGATTTGTAAGTGGTAGATAATTGCATGAATCAGCCTTTGTTCACTTTGTTCTTAATTTAGGGGACATTCAACCTTGTAATTTTCAACAGCAATGCCTTCTTATTCAGCATAGGGAGCGGGACATAGCTCAGGTGGTAGCGTGTTCACCTGTGAAGATGTCGATCATCCGATCGATCCTTCTCAGTGGACCCATTTGCAGATTGGGCTATTTTCCTTTCCAACCAGTGGTCCACAACTCATTCATCAAAAGCTGTGGTATGTACAGTCATGTTGCTGCTTATGGGAAAGAGTAGCCTATGTGGTGGCTCAATGGTTTCCTCCAAAGAAATATGTCAAATATGTTTGACGTCCAATAGCAGATGATACAAAAGTCAATGCGCTCTAGAGGCTTTGTTAAATAAAACAAGCTTTACTTCTTATTCAACATGGTCATCTTTGTCAAAACACCATCTCATTACAACATTAGACTTTCAGCAAAGAACCTATAATAGTATTATAGGGTCTTTGCTTTCATGCAGTTGACAACAGTGTATATATGTGATGCATAAGCACTATGTAAGCATAGACATGTAGAAGCAAATTTATTATTATCCATTTAGTACCACTTACTATTCACAATGTATTTGCTCTGTTCCTTCCATCCTGGAACCGGTGGAGCCACCACTGGCCCAAACCTTAACTACGGGCATGCACAATGTCATTCGGGCTCAAGAATTTGTCCTATATATGGACAGTACAGTATAACCCCATTAAACCAGGCTTGTTTAAACCAAACGATCAGTTAATCCAAACATTTTGTTGGCAGCCCGGCAAAATACTACCATTTATCATATACAAAAGTTATTTAAAACAAAGTTGGTTAATCCAAATTATCGGTTAATCCAAACAAAATTGCCGGGACCCAGGGCACCCCGGTATGGTTAAACCAAACGTTCATGTGATTATAAGGTCATCTATGACCCCACTAACTTTTTTATATGATAAATTGTAGTATTTTTCCAGGCCGTCAAAACAAGTTTGGATTGGTCGTAATGCGAAGCATTACGTTTGATGCGAGGAAAGGAGGAGACCCTCCCCCGCCCCGGGCTGTCGCGCTGCGCTGACACCTCGCCCGACGCCGCCGCGCGCCGCTCCCTCCCCCGCCCCCCTGTCGCGCAGCATTCGCGCCTCACCCGACGCCCGCTGCTCACCTCCTCTCCCCCTCCCCCGGGCCGGCAGCGTTCACACCTCACCTGCTGTCGCCGCCCCTCCCTTCCTCCCTTATAAGGCCGCCTCCGGCCTCCCTCAGGCACTCGCCATCCTGCAGCTCTCTCCTTTTCTGACGTCTACAGCACATCTCCACCTCGGACCACTACGCTATGCCTCAGGGAAAAGGCAAAGGACGGAAGGGCTCTCGGGCGGCCGCCCGCGGCACCCCGGGGCCAGTATCAACCCCGAGGCGGGACGAGTCCCCGGCATCCGCCCCGGCGTCCCCCTCATCAACGGGCCCCTCGGGCCGCAGCTCGGGCGCCGACGCCTTGGCCATAATGGAGGAGCTCCAGCACATCCGACTGTAGCAGCGCCAGTCAGCTGCGGACATCCACGCTAGGATCGACGGCCTGGAGACCGGGAGGGCGCCGCCCATCCCCGAGGTGCCCTCCCCCGCGCCCAGACATCAGGCCTCCTACACTGCCGCCCCTGCGCGGCACCTCGGGCGCGCGCCTCGGTGGGGCAGCGGCCGCCGCCCCCACCACCCGCAGCCATGCCAGGAGCCGCCCACCCCCCAGTACGAGTGGTATCAGCACCTCGGCACCCAAGCAGCAGCACCTACATCGCCGGCCTACCAGGAGGAGCCGGCTCAGCACTCCCCGGCGTCCGCGGCCGACGCCGTCCGGGAAATCTTGGCCTCCGCCGAGGCGCGCCACTCGGTCAGGCGACAAGGTATCCCGGTCGATTATGTGTTTCCGTCCGACCTGGAGCAGAAGGGGCCGGAGAGGAAGTCAGTGAAGAGGGGCGAAGCGACGAAGGACGAGTATAACCTCGCCCTTCTCACCCTCATCAACCACCCCGACTTCCCCGCCCACTCCGCCCAGGGACTACATCACCACATCCTCACTGTGCTCCGGGATCACCTCGTCTACCCGTGGGAGACCGTCCGTAATTATTCCGAGACGGTGTTTACCTGGATCGCGGACGGACGGCTCCCCCACGGGTGGCACGACCCAGTGGCACTGAACCTCCTGAGGTCGAGTGTATCGCTATGCCCTCCCAACAAACAGCCAGCACCACAGCCCGCCCACTCGACCATGCGAGACCCCGGCCCCAGCCCCGCGCCCACACCGACACCCAGGTGACCTATAGCAGGGACCTCCATGGGGCCCCTTGTTACCCTTGGAAATGGGACCCTACCTCCTGCACCCAAGCCACCCCGGGGGAGGTCCACGGCCAGGGTGCCGCCAAGCACTGCCACATGTGCGCCTACTGTGCGAATGTGCGCAAAGTGCTCACCATGCACAGCGAGGCCGACTGCCTCACAAAGCGCGCTCGTGACCGCCCCACGGCCTCCGCCTCACCGGATTTTCAGTGAGCCGGCACCTCCCGCCCGGCCCGGAGGCCCCTAACCGGCCCACCTACCTCGACCAAGCCGCCCCGCCCACCACTCCCGGCCCGGAGGCCCCTAACCGGCCCAAGGTCCCGCTACAGACCGCCCAGTGCACCTCTACCAGCCCCCCTGACACCACTCGCCGGAGCACCAGCGGCTCCCCCGAGGCGCGGCCTGACCGCCGCCTCGGCACCATCCTCTCACCCGGGGCTCAACGCCCCGCCCGTAAGGCTCCCATCGCCGCCCACCACCCGCTCACCGTCACCCTCGACCCAGAAGTTCACCTCGATCCCGGCGACACCGCCTTTCTCTGGCCCCCCGACGACCAACCCCCCGACCTGCCCCCCACCCCGACCCCCCGCCCGCCCCTGACCCCCCCCCCCCCACCCCGCAGGACTTTGCTGCCCCCCTCACCCGCCCTCGCCGCACCTCCTCCCCCTCCCCCCCCCATCACCCCCCTACCCCCCCTACCCTCGACGAGCCCACCGTCGACGTCATCGACCCCGACCTCCAGGCCACCCTCCCCGCCGCCCCCTCCTGCGGTCCCACCCCCTCCCACTACCGCCCTACCATCATCGCCTCCTGGCCCCACATCTCCGGCGAGGCGTGGGACCGGTACCCCGCCTTCCGCCACACCTACACCACCCTCCGGGAAGCGGGCCTCCCTAATTCTGTGGCCGCCCGCATCCCCCTCCCCTCAGGCCTCCATATCCCTGCCTGGCGCTCCCGCCTCCAGGGCTACACCGACCCCGCCGTCCTCCACTTCCTTGAGTTTGGCTTCCCCGCGAATTACTCCGCCTCAACCCTCCCCCGCCCGTCTTACTCCAACCACCGTGAGCCCCCCGATTTCTTGAAGCACATCCAGGCTTTCGTCGACACGGAGCTTGCCCTCGGCGCCCTCATCGGCCCTTTCTCTGTCCCTCCTTTCTTCCCCTGGACGCAGGTCTCTCCCATGATGACCCGCCCCAAGTCCGATTCGGAAAAGAGGCGGGTCATCGTCGACCTATCCTATCCCCGAGGCGCCAGCGTAAACTCGGGCATCCACCGCCGCGAGTACCTCGGGGAACCCCACGCCTACACCCTCCCGTCCGTCGCCGACGTGGGCCGCCGCCTCGTCTCCGAAGGCACTGGGGCCTACCTCTGGTCGGCGGACATATCCCGGGCCTACCGCCAGCTCCGTGCCAAACCCTCTTTCCTGCCCTCTGTTCGGAATATGCCTGGATGGCAAAACCTACATAGACCTCGCCCTCCCTTTTGGCTGCCGCTCCTCGGGCGCGGCCTGCGTCCGCGTCACCTCCGCGGTGGCCTGGATCCTTCGGCGCGAGGGCTTCAACGCCCTCGTCTACGTCGACGACTTCATCGGGTGCGAGGGCTCCTACCTGAGGGCGTGCCAGGCCTTCGACGCCTTCCTCGCCCTCACCGCGGCCCTCGGCCTCGACGTGGCACCCGGAAAGTGCCATCCCCCCGCTGTCCGCCTGATTTGGCTCGGCTTTGCACTCGACAGCGAGGCGATGACCATCCGGGTCGCCCCCGAGAAGATCCAGGCCGTCGTGGAGGACTGCGAGAACCGCATCGCCCGCCCCACCCTCCGGAAACAGGAGCTCCAGAGCCTCCTCGGCCGCCTCAACCATGTGAGCAGCTGCGTGGTCCCGGGCTGCAAGTTTATGGCTCGGCTCCTCGGGACGCTGTGCGGCTGCCTCGGGGGATCCACTCTCACCCTCGCCGACGACGCCCTCCGGGACCTGAGGTGGTTCGCCGCCTACGGGCGGATTGCAAACGGCCTCTACCTCCTCAGGGCGCCCGAGGGTCGCCGGCTGGTGTTCCAGTGTGACTCCTGTCTCACCGGCGGAGGGACCTTCTGCTCCACGCACTTCTACGCCCGAGGGTACTCCAAGGAGTTCCGGGCGCGGTACCCGACGATACACGAGCTCGAGGCGGTCAACCTCGTCGTCGCCCTCCGCGCCCTCCTTCCGGATGACGTCACGGGGGCGACGGTCACGGTGAACACCGACAACATGGCCTCCGCCGTCGGGCTCGAGTCGGGTCACGCCCGAGACCCTACCCTCGGGACTTGTGCCCGGGAGCTCTGGCTGATGGCGGCTACCGGCTCCTTCCACCTCCAGATCACCCACAAGCCCGGGGCGGACCTCCTCCTCGCCGACGCCCTGAGCCGCGCCCATCTTCCCGGGCCCTGGGCCGCGACGGCCCGCGACGAGGTGGCCCGCCTCGGGCTCCTCCCAGCCGAGGCCACCCATGACGCCTTCCCTTTCTTCCCCGGGCTCTAGGCTTCCCCCCGGCCGAGGTCGACGCTGTCGCCCGCTTCCGAGTCGCGGCCCTCGCCCCGGCGACCTGGAGGAACCGCCGTCGTCAGGCCGAGGAGTACGTCACATACGCGGTTGCCCGAGGCGAGGACCCCCTCGCGCCCTCGGCCTTCGACGTTGCCGCTTTCACCGCCGCCCTCTACCTGCGCGGCCTCGCCCCGGCCTCCGTCAAGAACACCGTGTTGGGGGCCAGGACATGGGTCGAGGGCGCCGGGGGGCTCACCTCGGGCTTCGACGCTCGCCTTCCCAAGGACGTCTGCCGAGGCGGGGAACCTTCTTCCACCCATCTGCCCCGGCAGGCGCCCCCTCTGTCGCCACAGCAACTCGCCCTGACCATCAGCCACCTCGAACGAGCGGGCCCCGCCTCGCTCGTCCCTCGGGCCGCGCTCCTCCTCGGGTACTTTGGGATGCTCCGGCAGTCCAACCTGTTGGCCCCGAGTCCCGAGGGGTGGGGCGGCCCCCACACCCTCACGCGCAACGACGTCCGCGCTGCGCCCGGAGGGCTCCACCTCCTGATCCGCAGTTCCAAGACGATCTCCAGCCCCTCGGGCGCGGTCGCCCTCTTCATCCCTGCCATCCCCGGATCCAGCCTCTGCCTAGTAGCGGCCTGGCATGGTGCCGTCGCCTTCTGGCCCGCCGCCCCCGATGCGCCCGCCTTCCTGATGCCCTCCGGCCGCCCCCTCGACCCGCGCTCCCTCACGGCGCTGCTGCGAGGGGCCCTGCAAGCCCGAGGAGTACCAACGCCCGAGGCCTACACCCTCCACAGTCTCCGCCGAGGCGCCGCCCAGGCCTGTCAGCGCGCCGGGGTCCCCCTCCCCGAGATTATGGCGCAGGGCACGTGGACATCCGAGGCGGTCCACGCCTACGTGCCCCGCCTCGCTCCCTCGGGCGCGCCGCGAGCCCTCTCCGCCGTTTTGGTGGAGGGCTCCTCGGCTCCCCCTCACTGACACCCACAGACATTGAGAACTTATCATGACATCGGACATTGGCTCCTCATGAGCCCCCTACTAGTACATCTCCTTACAGTGCTCCTTATGAGCCTTTATTGTCATTATATTCTGTGTATTGCTCCTCATGAGCCTCCTACTCCTTGTCTTTGCTGATCTTGAATTGTTCCTCTGTATTTGTCTGAGGCGTACAATAAATGCCTTTTTCTCCATCCCCGCCTTGCTTTCCTCCTTTTCGCGCATCGGTCGTAATGCGAAGCATTACGTTTGATGCGAGGAAAGGAGGAGACCCTCCCCCGCCCCGGGCTGTCGCGCTGCGCTGACACCTCGCCCGACGCCGCCGCACGCCGCTCCCTCCCCTGCCCCCTTGTCGCGCAGCATTCGCGCCTCACCCGACGCCCGCTGCTCACCTCCTCTCCCGCTCCCCCGGGCCGGCAGCGTTCACACCTCACCTGCTGTCGCCGCCCCTCCCTTCCTCCCTTATAAGGCCGCCTCCGGCCTCCCTCAGGCACTCGCCATCCTGCCGCCCTCCAGCTCTCTCCTTTTCTCCACCCACCCACCCAACTCTCTCTCTTTTATATCTTTTTCAGGGGTGGAGGGCTCCTCGGCTCCCCCTCACTGACACCCGCAGACGTTGAGAACTTATCATGACATCGGACATTGGCTCCTCATGAGCCCCCTACTAGTACATCTCCTTACAGTGTTCCTTATGAGCCTTTATTTTCATTATATTCTGTGTATTGCTCCTCATGAGCCTCCTACTCCTTGTCTTTGCTGATCTTGAATTGTTCCTCTGTATTTGTCTGAGGCGTACAATAAACGCCTTTTTCTCCATCCCCGCCTTGCTTTCCTCCTTTTCGCGCATCAACCAATCGTTTGGTTTAACCGAGCTTGGCTTAACGGGGTTATACTGTACATACATAAAAAAACAAAAATCAAATTGTCCCCATACATTGTATGTTAGCTTACATGTGCAATACACACTTACTCAAAGTCAAAGTCAAAGACAAAGCTCTGTTAAGCCAATCATCGGTTAATCCAAACAAATGTCTAGGTCTGGTTTAACGGGGTTATACTTTATTAAGCACATCTTCACCTGTAATAAGCAGGGTGTGGTGATTCTCTGGGCTGGGTGACAGAGGCATTGGACCCTCCCGAACTGTGCCAACAGCTATATATATGGTAAAACCTCTCTAACCGACCACCTCCACAGATCGACCACTACCCTGTGTCGATCCCTTTATTAGGATCCCAAACGATCGCCCATAGAATACCATTGTAATGATAGGAAAACTCCATAAGCCTACCACGTCCCTAAATGGACCATTTAAAGCCTATTTAGAGAGGTTTTAACGTATTTATATATATTATTGGCATACCTTTGAGCTTAGGGGGCCTTATCTTCAATATGGTTTGTATTAAATAAAGATAAAAACAAGAAGAAACACTGTCCTCACCGGTTGTTTCTGGCATGCTTTTGTATGTAGCATTGAATCCTGGTCTTTGGACCATGACATCAGAAGTAAACTTCACTGTTAGATACCGGCCAGTTGAATGCACCGAAGGTAGATTTGTATTTCTGTTTCCACAGAAATATGTAAGCCAAGGTCCACTTGCAATGTGATGATCATAGATGTAAATTGCATCATTTTGACAGTAGTCGGCACCATTCAGATTCAAAGCGTGGAACTCTAACAGAATAATCTGAAGACAAACATTCAGGAGGCCCTATGATGTCAAATATGTAGATACACAGTGGTAACTACAAAGTTATGTTAATCTAATTCATGCGATGATTGTACTTCTATTTTGGGGTTTTCCGATATATATTTCTTCTTGTCAGTTGGTGGAATGTGTAGCTAGTTTCTTTACTTGTCTCTATGAAGGAAATACATGCATTATTTACATACACCATGTTTTCTGGGTAAGTGTGCAGGGATGTTGATGGAAGTTATCCTATTAGGAGAAACAACTTGTTGGTTCTCATGAGATCATATACCAACAGAATAAATGGTCATGCTTCGAGTATGCAATGGTGAGGGGAAGCGGAAGAATCTCTCTACCAACAGTAATTGCTATGCAAATAAATTGGAATGGCTAGTAGGGTGGCTAGTTTTTCCGTACAAGTATATTTTAAACAAGCATTCTATTTAATCTAAAATTCAAATAAAACATTGTCTGATTAACAAAAATTGCATCAATTGATTTTGTACTTACATGCTATCAGGGTACATGGCTCTATGGAGGGATCCATCATAAAAGTGTAATCATATCAAAGCATATAACAAACATATTTCAATACTTCAGTGCATATTATTTATACTATTATGAACAAAATATATACACTTATTCTTTTCTTTGTTTTGTTGAATCAAAATGACTACCTACGTGACCTGCTGCAACCTCGATATTCCATACGCATACTGCATTGTTTGGATAGTTTGATATCCCAAAGTTTGGAGAATGCAATTCTCCTGAACTTCCATGAAGTTTTCCACCACAAGCTGATTTCGCATTCCGAAACGCAATTACGAGCTGGAATCCAGATTTGGTGACTTTTCCATTTGCATGGAAGACAATATATAGGTGGTTGCTTGTTGACGCAATGCGTAAGCTTGTTAACCTACCACAGTCCCGGGCAATAATACTATCGTTTACTGATTGTCCATCGTGGAATGTGATATAGTCATCAATGCAGCCAATTGATTCCTCAATATTGAACAAACCAAAATTTGCAAGGGTAATCACCTAAAGTAAAAGACAGAGTGATAAGTGGAGTGTGACAACACATTATTCCAAGAGACACAAAGAGAGAGGCAGAGGTGGAAGGGCAGATCAAGAGCTTTCATGAATCGGTCTCGAAAGTGAACTCATAACTGAGTTCAATATACAAAATCTGATTACAAAATTCTGTTTAGTAATTATTATTTCTTGAAAAGTTTACCTTGTCAAGAAAGTGGCAGAAATGCAAATTGAGATATCCATATTTAACTTTGATTAAATCTCACACTTTGTGTATTCAATACAGATTTATATATTTGATGTTCCTGATATAAAAGAGCATTAACCTAGATTACCATGCAGTTAGAATATATTCACCAGTTCCTATCATTAAGAATGGTTGACCATATATGTTGGTTATATCATTTACCTTAATTAAACATGTAATCATTTCAATTGTTCATCTTGCCTGGAGCATGCATAATTGACTACTCAAACTCGGATCCTCTGCACCCTGATTCTGGACTCTTTGCATATACTACCTGCCTTATTACTGACATAAACTGATGGACACATGTGTGGTGAGTAACCTATTCGATTTAACCCTGTTATTCTTTAACTGCTTGTTCTTTCTACTTCTTTGTTGACACTGATGCTGCTCTCAGTAGCATATCTTGTGATTCAACAAATATGCCATCTAGCGGCTCATTTCTTGCTCTGTACCCAAGGCACTTGCTTCTTCAATTTGCATATATAATGTAATTCATGGACAATTCCATTACTACTGCATAGTTATGACACTCGGAATCCCTGCCCCCCTCCCCCCCCCCCCTTGAGTCTTTTTGAACTAAAATTGCTGGTGCCTTACATCCGCTCTCGGCCTATATAAGGCCGCGCTCCGCAGACATTCTCACTTCGACACAGGAGCAGGAAAGGACACATAAACCAGGACAGGACCAGCCAATTATATATATAAAAAACTCTAATTTGCCATCCCACCCACCACACATATTAAGACTTAGGGCCCCACATCTTAGACCTCACATTGTACAACAAAGACATATTATCATAGTGTAACTTAAATTTGTCAGGGGAAAATAAATACCCACTTTTAAATTGAGATCAGCTTTGGGTTGTTCAATTATAACATTATTTCCAGAGTAGGCCTATAGATGTCCATACCTTGTCAGACGGTGCTGTGATATCCCATACACAATTGATATTATCAAGATAGTTCAGTGGGTACTTAGGACTTGACAGAATTTCACTATCAGATGTGATGTTGTAGTGACATTCTTCACATAAAGAGAGGGAATGTGCATTAATTATTTTGTAAATTTAATTTGATCAATAAACAGTAATTCTGCTTAGCATCACTATTTCTGGTATGAATTTGTATTGTAGTATTTATTGAAAAGAGCTTGTAACTCGCCATACTGAAATGACTTTAATAGGACATAAAACAACAAACAAAGAAACAACCTTTTAACTTACCAGTAGTATTAATAGGCTGGAAACTGTATCGTATCTGCATGCAAGAAAGGGAATATACAGTTGGCGATTTTGATGATCATTGTAAGCATAATGGTAAATAATCAAGCAAATATTTATAACCTGGGTTCTATATATGCTCTTGTCATGCAAGGTAAGACATAGAGCCGTACACTTATCTACCACTTAGGCAAACAAAACAAAAATAGTGATTGTCCTCGCCCATGCCTGAAAAATCGCCAGCCCCTTATTTAAAAAAAATCAATTCTTTTTTTAAACTGTTAAAAGTACATCTGGCTAGTATAGAATTGAGATATTACTCAGCAGGATATGAATCAATCTGTATTTTATGTGGGATAAAAGAAAACACTGTGGAAAAAGAGGGTTGCTACTGTTAATTCAAATATTTTACTTCCAAAATTGAAACTTCTAGAACTGTATGATATCTGAGGTATAACTTGTTTGGCAAATATCATTTAGGCTGCAGCCAAACACTGATTCTCCATCTGTTACTGATTGTCATAGTTTAATGCTAATTGATGGTCATAGTCTAATGCTAATTCTAATACCACTACCTAGCTAAATTCAGGTCCGGCAGTAAGTTACCTTATTAAATCACTTGTAAAGTGTTTATTATATATTCTACTCTGTAACATTGTGCATGTTATTTGTAACATGGGTAATTCCGGCGGAGGTGAGAAAACCCACTGCCCTGATTTAACCGACCGCTGGCACCACCTCCCGGATCGCCCCAAACTAACCCCGAATACCACCAGTGGAAATAACGGCTTTACCCAACCACCTTACCCGGAAACCGACATGTGACTGGATTCAAAACCAACCCCTTCCTCTACGGCCAGTTCTCCTCCCGCCACCATCCAGCAAGACAAACGACACTTCCAAATTAAATCTGCGCACGCATCCCAGTCAAATCTGCTCTCAACATTCCGGCCTAGATGTGGGCCGGGTATCATGACGTTGGGGTCATCGACTTCCTCGAGTTCAGCTGGCCGGCTGATTACATGGCTTACCAGCCCAACACTTCAACTGCGACCAACCACACCAGGGATAGTGACCAGCTCGATGCCATATGCAAATATGTCGCCACCGAGCTCCAGCTCCTCGGCCCCTTTGATGAGCCTCCATTCACCCACTGGGCCCAGACCAGCCCGATGATGACACGGCCCAAGAAGAACACCACCGAGAAACGCGTTATCGTCGACCTCAATTGGCCCAGGGGGTGCAGCGTCAATGCCGGCATAAAAAAGGGGCACTACCAGTGCCTACACCCTCCCCAGCATCATGGATGCGGCCAATGAGGTGGCAAGAATAGGCCCCAGTGCATACCTATGGACTGCGGATCTCGCATGGGCCTACAGGCAGCTCCGCACCTGCCCCCTCTCCACCCGACTTCTTGGCATCTCCATCGACGGGAAATACTATGTTGACACTGCCCCGCCTTTCGGCTGCAGGACATCCTCCTTGGCCTGCACCAGAACTACCAATGCCGTCCTCTACATCCTCAGGAGGAAGGGGCACTTTGTCCACTGCTAGCCGGACGACTTTGTGGGCATGGCATCAACAAGGCAAGAGGTGGAACAGGCATACAACGACTGTCTCCATGTGACAGCCAGCCTTGGCCTGGCCCTCTCCCCTGCCAAATGCTACCTGCTCACAAAGTCCCTTGAGTGGCTAGGATTCAACATTGATGCCCAATGGATGCGGGTCACCATCCCCAAGGACAAGCTGACAGAGAGGCTGAAGGAGTGCAAGACCTAGACAGACCACACACTCGCATCCTGGAAAGACCTCCAGAAACTTGCTGGTCGCCTCAACCACATCACAAAATGTGTCATCCCTGCTCGCCGCTTTATGGCCCCATTATTTGCGGCTCGCATAGCCGCTCCCTTCACCAGAAAAGGCGAAGTCACTGACGACCTCAAGGCCGATATACAATGGTTCCTAGAATATGCTGAGAGGACCAATGGCCTGGTCCTCCTTTTTCTTCTTTTTTTCTTTTGTTATTGAGGCTGTATTTATTCTGTCCATAGCATGTAAGCCTGGGTACCCAGGCTTGTTTTCAATGCTGGCCAGCTGTAGTGTTGGTGTTGTCTTACCAAGCAGTAGCTGCTGATAAGTTATTTGATTGTCTGCATTTCAGTAGCAGATAGATAGTATGTTGGTATGTTTAGTAGCCTATGTTAGTTTTTTTGGGCCCTCTTGGCATTGTATTTTTGTTACTGTGTTAGTTGTTTTCTTAAGGTTCTATGTTAGTGTTTTGGGGTTTTCTTGGGAAGAGTTTTCCGCTTTTTTCTACTTAATTCTATACTAGCCTATTTTATTTACAAGCCTATAGGCTTGTAGGTAATAGGTGGTTGAGTTATGTTTGTTTGAAATTGATTTGATTTATATTGTTGTTGGATATGTTATCTGGCTTTTATATTTCCGGTTGTCCCGTGACATATCACCTGCCCCCTTGTGGTGCAGTTCAGTTGTGGTTCCCAGTTTTTATTTTGCACAGATATCTTTTGTACGTTTTTAGGTCAGGGATTTGTCTTTCTTTCACCGTTTTAGGTCAGGGATTTGTCTTTCTTTCACTGTTTGCACATTCCATGCATTGGCGGCCATTTCAGGGCATGCCCCTCCAGGGCATACCATGCCTCCCATGGCTAATTGAGTGTGACTCCTCCCTAAAAGGGAGCGGGGCCCACTCACCATCCAACTACTACGCAAGGCATTCCCTGAAGAGATTACAACCAGACCAACAACATTGCTCACCTTGAAGCCATGAACTTGGTGGTGGCCCTCAGGACCCTGGCACCTCCAGAAACCGACCGATTCACCATCACGACCAACACTGATAACACAGCAAGCCAGCAAGTCCTGAGCTCCGGCATAGGCACCTGTGCCAGGGAGATATGGCTATTCACAGCCACAAACTCTTGTGAGGTGAACATTGTCCATAAGCCTGGCTAGTCCTGGCCGATGCCAATAGTAGACGCTCATTCGACCCTAGTGCACGACGTAAAGCCCACTCTATCTGTAAGCAACTTGCAATCAATGAAGTAAATGTCATCCTTGAGAATGTAATTCCCCCGGGGCTATGAGTAACCTGGGACGCTCCAACTTAAACTGCTCCTCTCTTCCCAGGCTACTCAGATGAACACCACCAAAGGATCATGCGCATCTACTTTGTGGGGTTCACGGCGGGAACCTGGAAGAACAAGTCGGTCCAAGCCAAATGGTAGCTACACTTCTGCAGTGACCACCAAGCCGACCTCCTGGGCCCCGCCACCTATGACCTGATAGTATACCTCCTAGATCTCAACGACAACCTAGCATCCCCAGGGGCAGTGATGAACTACCTGAGCAGGGCCAGGACCTGCGTGCAACTAATGGGAGGCAGGACCCACACATTTGACTCATACTCAGTCTCACTGATGAAGCGAGGCGTCCACAGGCTCTCCACTCACCAACCCACACAGGCCCCGCCCCTCACCCCAGGCCACCTCCGATCGGTGATCAGCTTCCTCAGGACAGCTGGCCCCTCCGCTTGAGTCCTCATCACTGCCCTCTTAATAGGATATGGCACTCTACTACACCAGGGCAACCTACTAGCCAGTATAGCCCCAAATGACCCCGGCCACGCCCTTCAAACCCAAGACATCACCACTATGCCCACAGGCATCTCCATAACAGTCTGGACCACCAATACCCTCTGGAGACCCGGCCAGGCATACAGAGTCTTCCTGCCTGCTATCCACTGCTCCCCTTCTGCCCCTTGTGGCCTGGCTCCAGTACACGTGTGTGGCCTGGCCACGCCCCCTCGGCCCAGCCTTCATCCTGGGAGGAGAGCCCCCCCTTCAGGCAGCAGCGCTGACTGCAGCACTATGGGCTTCCCTCACCACTTCAGGAGTCCCGCATGCCTCAAGCTACACCCTCCACAGCCTCAGGAGGGGTGGGGCCCAGGAGTGTGCTGCCTCCAGGTGCTCCCTCCCAG
This sequence comes from Branchipolynoe longqiensis, assembly GCA_030323885.1. Taxonomy (NCBI): domain Eukaryota; kingdom Metazoa; phylum Annelida; class Polychaeta; order Phyllodocida; family Polynoidae; genus Branchipolynoe; species Branchipolynoe longqiensis. Next base: position 372 of record JASIRB010004221.1, on the reverse strand, counting down.
AAATCATGGAGCTGGGGCCGTGGTCCTCCTGGGACCAGGTCTGCACCCAGACCAGGGACCCTTGCTACCTCCTTGGTTGAGGGGTTCGATCCCGGTGCCAAAAAGACTCTGAGACTGAAAAAGGGGGGGGGGGATTACCATTGTTTTGTATGACCTATGTACCTGAAGAAGAAAAAAATATAAACCACTGTATACATGACTCGCCTCCGCCTTCGTGAATTGTGCATGTTATTCGTAAAATGGGTAATTCCGGGCGGAGGCAAGAAAACCCACTGCCCTGACTTAACCGACCGCTGGCGCCACCTCCCCGATCACCCCAAACTAACCCCGAATACCACCAGTGGAGCCACCTACTGGCTTTACCCAACCACC
>JASIRB010000920.1:0-33651 GCA_030323885.1 Branchipolynoe longqiensis | reverse complement strand
TATGGCCTTGGCCGGACTTACGGTGCATACCGGTGAATCTGGAGGGACTGAAGTTTGGATCCTGGTCGAGTCAAACCAATGACTTATAAAATGGGTACCTGTTGCTGCTAGGCGCTTGGCGTTATGAAATCAGGACAGGGACTGGGCGCACAGTCGGTGCACATCCTTGTATGGCCTAGGGTCTTACGGGGGTGTAAAACTACACCAACCACCCAGCCTCCACCGGCCCTCTCAGAGGACTGTGGTTGGACTCTTAGGCTGCCTTGTTCTTCCTCCGCCCCTCCCCCCTACCCCTCAATTCCTCTGATCACTACACACCGGAACCCAACTCCCGACCACATGGGACTGCTTTCAGCGGTGCCCATTCAGTGCTGCAGATTTGCAGCCTTCAGCGCACCAATGCGACTGAAAACTCCCCAAAACAACAACAACAACATTAAATAGACATTTGCTCAGTTGAAACCTAATATGAATAAGCAATGCTTAGAACTGACCGCCACACATTTTGCATATTTGTTTCTGCTGCTGTTCAAGCACATTGTTTTAGGCCCCTACTTAATTCACAAATTCCTTTTTTGACAAGAGGAAGTTTGTTGGTAATAGATTAAAAGAATCATATATGATCAAGACAATTAAAATGTAGCTGTACCAGCTTTTCTGTCATGCTGGACTTTTGGGGATTGATTTTGACAGTAAACAGTTGTCACTAATAGAATTTCCTGCCGATCGGCGGTTTTCTAACTTTTAGGAAATTCCCTGCCTTTTTAATAATACACTCACTACAAAAATCTAGTCATGGGAATGCAGAATTGAGCTGCAAAAGCTTTTTGTTCATTCTAATTCAGTTTAATACTACACACCCACTACCAAACTAAATGTTTAGTGTATTTCAAAATCGAATCATTTAAGACATTAAATAGGCCTAAAGCAATGTTTATTCTATAATCTGCCTTAACATTGTGCTTTTGTTTCTAACTTTGCAGATGTGAAAATATGGTTAAAAAAAGTGAAACCCTTTTCAAATATGGGCCTACACACTGCTGAGTTTCAGCAGCATGTCTTGACAAATCTATTGGCCCTAATTAATGTATTTACTTAAATTTTGTAATGCCCATAATACACTGACTCACTGAACCTTACTTCCCGTTAAAAAAAATCTGTTTATGTGCCTTCCTAGTGAATCCTTAAACAAAAAAATGTAACCCTGACTCTACCCCGAAATGTAATTAAAAAAAGCATTTTAGTGTATTTAAATATCAAATACAGACACAAAAAATCAGGGATGCCTTAACATTATGCTTTTGTTTCTTCCTTTGCAGATGCAAAAATATAAATAAATAGGGCCTAAATAAACTGTAAACCTTCTAAAAATATAGGCCTATGTACTGCATGCTGAGTTTCTAATAGTATGCTCAGTTTCTAATACCATTGTGTATTTACTCTTTCTATAGTGTCATGTCCACATTACAGTAAGATCAAGAACAACTTTTCTTTTTAAATAAAGAATTAAACATAATTAACTCAATCAGTCCATAACATTTGGGCTGAATTCCTAATGAGTCAAATTGTCCATGTTGCCGGACTGAGTGGGATAGCGGGTCATGGTGCCAGCGGCCTGATTTCCCAGTGGGGCAGCACTGTAAAGTTGTCATGAGTGTGCACTATAACAAGTCGGTATCTGTCCTGATATGACCTGTCCTGATATGACCTTAGGTGTTGCCAGGACGTAAAACATCAGAGGGTCCATAAACTCATCTGATGGGTCTGGGCCCGAACGCCCGACCTCCTCTCGCTGCCAGGAGTCGTAATTGACGCCTCCTAGCAACGCTTTACGGCCGGAAACCCGGAGCCTCGCAAATGTTGGCATTCGCGAGTCTGTCATGGCGAGTAGCCCGCATTTCCAAATGCGGGTTAATCGCCACAAGCTCGCAAATGTCACAAGGCGAATAGTCTCGCCCACTTCACTTGCTTGAAAATTTGATGATTCCATCAGACTATCAACATTCAAGGGAGAAGCGGGAATCTCTGGTAGTGCTGCTACCTGGTGGCTCAAATATGTACTTCTATGATTAGAGCAAAATCTGTTTGCCCTGTTCATTCTCACCATCAACTTGTCTGTAAGTAGTCACCTACTTTTCTTTATCTGAGGATTTCCTATTATTCACATGGTGCAGTGACAGACAGGTATTTCTAATTAAACACTGACATGAAGTACAAACTCTAGTCATACAAGAGGAAAAACTTCAAGAATGGAATTTGTGTGAACTAGTGAATTTTGTGGCTTATCTACTGAGGAACTCATATAATGTAGGCACATGTATGTGACACAACAAATCGTTGGGCTTGTGCAGCATTTGGTAATTTTGTACATTGAAAGAGATTTCTACCTATTCTATATTATATTTAATTTAGTTCAGAGGTTCCACAATGAGAAAATCAGATTATGTTGGTAGGCAACTATATGTCAAGCCAGTGCTCTAACGTCATTACTTTTCACACACGGAAATGCAGATTTCGGGGGTTAATTCTGCTCAAATTGTGTGGGGAATGATACTATGTCGAAGTCCATTAAATTCCATATATTCTAGGTTTTGTCTGGTCAAAATCTACAAAGAATTGACAGAACTACAGCTTTCCAAAGTTGAAGTTAATTCTCCCTACGTTTAATTACAAAAGTAGTTTCTCAAGTATTACAATAAACATTTGTCATAAATCCACAATATTTTCTATCCATATGCAGACTTCACCCTACACTTTTATTACATATGGGTAATATGTACAATTATTTATTTATTTTTTGCATACTAGAAATATTTTATTTCTTTATTTTCCGGAAGGGTATACTCCCTTTTACGGCGAGCTCATATAAACCTTGCTATTTGTGCACCACAATATCAATTGGGGGAACCTGCCGCGCAAACATAGGCTTGTTTGCATTTAACGCGATGGAGATGCAGATGGTCCGCCATCATTGGCGGAGTTACAGATGCACTAGCAACCCACAGTGTTGTGTCTTGTTGACACTAACACGGTCTCCAATGTTGTGCATTACCCATGTTAACGGCAACATGCATGTTTTGAATATCCACACTGGTGTTTTGTAGTTTCTCAAGTTTGTGCCCCCCTGCTCACTCACCTCTCATTTCTTTGATTTGGTTGCTTCCTTCTGCCTGACTTAGTACTCGGTGATCTAATCTTCAGTTAATATTGTAGTAGTCTGTACATGAGCTCTACTACCAGGCGGTAGCAGCGGAGACTACGCCATACACCAGCGCAGTACCACTATACTGCGCCAGGTGGCAGCATGGGTAGCCACCGGGCAGACCCTGAGTTTATTACTAACTATGTAAAGAAATATTGGTTATAATTTGTATACTTTTTTCTTTCAGAAGATCTCCGAAACCAAATATGTCTCAGGTATGGAAATATAAAATATTCATGAATATTTGAAGAGTTTAGGCACAAATCTCCATAAGCGCCAATCCAGAAATTCAGATAAACTTTGCAAATAAAGCTTCAAAATGTTCTTTTTTTCACACTTCTATTTTTTTCATCCATTGCTCCATAATCATTCCTTCAGAAGCAATGTGGAATTAATGAAAATTAAAATTAGCTTCAGGTAAAAATCTCTTATTTTAAATAAATTTTTGGATTCACGCTTACAGGGGCTTGTACCTGAACTCTTTATTTGCTTAGAATCTGAACACACTTGCAAATATTCTAGTAATCTGGTAAAGAGTTGTACCGTAGATGTTAATTCAGACACCAGGCATGTACAGATTGTCATTTTAACCTGAACTTAGCAAGTTGTAAATAATTAGCTTAAATATCCAAAGTAAGTGATATCTATAGATTTATTTACATCAAAATGTTTTCCTTAACAAAAGCACTTATAAAAGAGATATTGGTCACTTACTGAAATTATTATCACAAGCAACAATGAATTACACAATACTGTCTGTAGTATTGCTCTTAAACAGCTCTCATTTTGTAATATTCATAGGTAATATCAGTGCCAGCTCCTTCGACGTCCAGACCAGAACTGCTTGGTGGTGATGCAGGGGCCAACCAGTATCCTTTCCTGGATAGGGTGAGTGAAACCACTCATTTATCAGGTAACTTAGAGTTATGTAAGGAGGCAATCAATGATATTTATTCTCATGAGCAGTGGCTTTCAGAAACTGTACTTGGCAATGGGAATAGTGAACTTATTCAATTAGAAAAGGTACTCCTTGATATGACAGCAACACCAGGTATAACTTCAGGTGTTTATTATCATTTAGTATTTGCAAAGACTGAGGCAAGCATTGCTAGGTATTTAGAACATGGAAAGTGTGATGGTGCCATGGATCATATCTTTAGACATGAAGAACAATTGCATGGCCAAGCATTATATTGTATTTTTACAGCGAAAGATATTACAGATAGAAGTGTTTTTCTGGCAAATAGAGGCGAGCGCATAGGTATGCAGCATAAGAACCAAAACACTAGTAAAGCACCGCTGATCAGATATGGGCAGAAATACAAGAGATTACTAATTCAGGTGCAGCAAACTTTATCTAAATTCCTAGTAGCAGTAGAAAAGGCAGATGTGACTATTAAAAGTTTAGTTATTAGCATTAACCCTAAAGGAAAACCAGGGGAAAAGGATGACACTGATATAAATGATGATGGATATGTGTATGTTATTGGGCATGATGGAAAGTTTGTAACAAGCACATTGTTTGAGCACTCATTAGCTGGAAAGACACATGTGGGTATTGACATTTGGGCAAACAAATCTCACCTCTCCATATCAGAACAATTCAAAGTTGTATCACAAATTCCAAATTTTCACTGGAATCTAGAATCCACATGCAACATGCAGTTCCTTCAAGCGCTTGCAGTGGGTTGTCCTGGGTATCTTCCTATATCAATAAGAAACCGCTATATCCACTATACATTGGCTGAGGAGTATGAAAAGGCATATGATGAGCTAAGGAAAATCAATGAGATACCAGAAACAGATCCAGCTAACAATTCAAATAAGCGGAAAGAAATAGTGCATAGTGCAGAAATAAAATCAAGCAAGAAAAGAATAGTTAGCTTATGTGATCAGATTCCAGAAGCAGATGAAATTCCCCATCCAGATGTTGCATCGATGAGTGAACGATTTACCTTATATGATGAGTACAAAAGATATTTAGTTGAAAGAGGATGTATCTCATGGCGATCAGCAGGAATTGATGGGTATGAAATAACCATGAATGCATACAATAATGACACTGCTATATTTTCTGATTGTGAGTTTGTTCATATTAAATTTAATCAAAGTGAAATTGACTGTAGTTGCAGGTCTTTTCATATGGCTGAGATTACAAGTGCAGGTAACAAGTGTATGCATGCACGGTTTATTAGAAATGAAATATGTCCTCGAATTGAGAGACTATTCCAGTCAGAATGGGTTCCTGAGACAGCTATGGAGAGATTCCTGCATGACCGAATAGATGACAATGACTGCCCTATTATTGTAGTTGGTAGAAGTAGTAATCAGAAAACAATTAAGTTTTCTGTGAAGGGAAAGAAAGGAGAACTAGAGTTTGTACATTTGAGTCAGGAGGGGAAATATATTGCTTGCCAATCTGGCTGTTGTAAAAGAGGCATGGGTACCCGGAAAAGTGTGCAACATCTCCGAAACTTTATGAATGTGGAAATGTTATGCGCACACCTTGAGAGCATGCATGATTATCCAGAACTGTGGCAGGCCCAGTTCTCTGAGTCTGACCACAGTGAGGCATCTGCGAAAAAACGCTTATTCAATGTAGAGACAGGATTGTGGGATTTTGGGGGGCTCAGTAGTCACATACCACAAGATTGTGAAAGTAAGGCATATATCCAAAGTGTTACTGATAGACAAGAGATAAATGCCAAAACATTTAAAAGGAACTCCGAGGTTAAGCCAAAACAGGTACCAGACAACTGTACTTGTGGAGCTGGCTATAAGGATGAAACTGGTGAAATCAACTTAGAAAAGCAATTCAAAAACCTAGTAACCCTCTATCTTTCACGATTTGTAGCCAAATGCTGTGTATACCACTTGAAATGTCAAAGTGGTGAGTGTACAATACAATACACAGGTGAAGATGACTCTATCTACTTTTGGTCTAATGAAACAGCTGTTACTGAAGAAGTTTTTCGAGAATTTGAACGGTTAATGTTTAAAAATTTAACATTCTCAAACTTTTGTGATGAAATGACAGCAAGGTATAATGAATGCAGTCACATCAAGATTTCTTTTATGTCAAAAAATACGTTTATCAACTCTTTCTTTGGTTGGCTAGGATCAATGAAGTTAGATTTTAGACAACATGTTGATCCATGGTGTGGTTACAATCCACAGCATTTGGCTTGCGATGGGACGCATGTGGGGGTTAGCATGAAAATGATCAATGCAGACGCCATTGAGAAAGCCGGTGTGAATGAGATCAAACCAAATCCACACCGGCGGTTAAATAGAGTGTTTTTGCCTGAACCATCAGATGTTAGAGAGGTTAAGACTGTACGTGACGCTAGACTTCACCTGCGTTATTTGTCTGATAAGTACCTTAATAATATAACTGAATTCAAAACAGTTGAGGAAGAGCGAGAAGGAAGTTCCTGTCTTTGGAAAGCAACCCCCACATATGCAAAGGTTATTATAAATTATTTTGCTGAATCCCCATTAGAGCTTGGTGCAAAGTTGCTGACTGCCCTAGCAAAGCTGGTAAGCCTCCTTTCTCGAGAATCTGCCATGGAGGCATTAATACCATATAGCCATATTCATGAAATAATTAGTATATTTCAAACATTTGAACAGGTTGAAAGGCTTAGGACAGTGTGTTGCAAGGAAGTATATGAGGTTGTAGTTGCTGCCTCCCAATCAGAGTCCAGACAGCTAGTTAGTGAGTTATTGGAGGGCATGGCACAGTATGTGCTAAATATCCATGAATTAGATGAGCCAACTGAGGTGCCAGAACTTATTCCTGGTTCCTATGACCCTTCCCTGGGAGTAGCCTACTACTTTACTGCATCTGGCGAACAAGTTAGACAATTACCTAAGTATGGAACCGAGACAAAGGGTAGAAAGAAGCAGGGCATTTTTTATGACATTCCCAGCACAGAGGCATGTAATAAACATTTTCCATTAGTTGGTACAGGTGGCTTCTCACATATGTTTCTGTGGTTTTGCCCACTCCATGGGCATTGCTACAGTTTTCATTTGATGCCAGGGTCTGAGGGTAGAAAAGATCCTTTTGCATCAGTTCTCAAGTTCCTTCCTAATGCCCCGAGTCATATTTTCTATGACTTTGCCTGTGGCTTATCGGAGTACTGTTTGAACAGAGAGCCATCTTATTTCAGGAATGTACGCTTCTGGCATGATATATTTCATAGCTTAACACATGTTTGTGGGGATGCATTTAAGTCAGAGCAGGTGAAGGGATTGAGAGCAAACAACACAGAGATTTGTGAACAGTTTAATTCACACATACAAAGTATAAAAAACACCACATCTCACCTCTCACAAGAAAAGTTCATGTTTTTATTACAATACACAATATATAAATACAATAAAAAATGTACCAAAAGGTTTCAAACAAAGAAAGACAAAGCTGCCGAGTGTGATCTGTAATATTATATTAGTAAATATTAAACTGAATGTATATCATTCTGCGTTAGTAGTGCATTGCATGAAGAAGTGGTCACAAGCATGTCCTGCTATATTTGTTCTTTGTCTCTGAATAGTCCATCTGCCATGCAACGGCTGTACTCAAAATTAGGGATGACATTTCCTTCATGACATTTTGACATCACTTTTTATTGCATTCTAAAATTGAGTTCTCCTGACATTGACTCCATTCTATTTATCAGATTGTCTATGTTTATATTGTAGGTTCTGTTGGTAGGTGACAGCCAGGTCACAACGCTGGAGCGTGCAGCAACAGAGGTACAAGCCAGGCAATTTATTTTTATTGGGAAAGGTGGGTTAAGAGTAGAGGGATTAAAGCAATTGATATGTGAAAAGGTTTTTTCAAATCCATCTATGGAAGGCTGTTTTAATAAAGTAGCATTATGGGTTGGGGGTAATAATGCAGATGAAACCTATTGGAAGTCAAAGAGCAAGTTTACTCCTGAATCAGTAGAGGATAGTTTAGCTGATGTAGTAATGCTTATTACTGAAAGAACAGGGTTACATCTGCCAGTCCAAGAAGGGGAAACAAGGGTACAAATATCAAAGTATTGAACAGGGTGATCAATAGCACAGCTGTAGACTTGGAATACTCCAATGTTCATGTTTGTAACATTCATCGAAAGCTTTCACGGGAGGTAATAATAAATGGGAATAGAAATAGAGAGTCAACAGTAGATTGGGCATTAGAAGATGATGGAGTTCATATCAACTCATGTGCAGCACGTATAATTCTAAAATATATTAGACAGATTAGTTCATCATTAGATGCGGGAGGACACCGACCAGGTGGGCATGTATGGGTGGACCATGCGGTAGGTAGGGAACCAATATTGGTGCATGGGCCAGAATCTGTTTATTCTAATTTTTATGCATCAAAGGTAGTTATCTATGGAATAATATTTAACTGTGGCGAGCAAGCATATCAGCACATAAAGGCTGTAGATTCAGGTGATTGGCAGAGAGCAGAGAGAATAATGCTGCTAACAAATCCATTTGAAATCAAAGCAGAGGGAGCAAAAATTAGTGTAACAGAATGGACTAGAAATTTAGACTATAAGCGCACATTGACATTATTGATAATGGGAGCACGGGTAGAGCAGCTGAGAGACTTTCGGGAAGCACTGAGAAGTAGTGGGAGACAAAATTGTATTCATACAGTAAGAGATCAATTATGGGGCACTTCAGTGCAGTTCCCAGGTAGGAATATGTATGGGTGGTGTCTTTGGCGTGCACGCAAACTCATGGTTTGATCCTGTTTTGGTCCTTTGTGATTGATGCAAGAAGTTCATTTAGGAAATGTTGATCCAGCTTCAGATGCAGCAGAATCCAATAGTGTGTAGCTTAGGTTCACATAATTCTCTTCAGGAGTAAGTAATCAGGAGTTTTATGTAGCTAGAAGTGGTGGAATAGGGCCAGTTCGGGTGAATATACCATTCTGTAACCCTAAATACAACAATGTGCAACAAATGCAAGTTTTTGTTGTGTATTGAGTGTGTACACAACTTACTTTAACTATCAGGAGTTTTATGTAGATCTAGAAGTGGTGGAATAGGGCCAGTTCGGGTGAATATACCGTTCTGTAACCCTAAATACAACAATGTGCAACAAATGCAAGTTTTTGTTGTGTATTGAGTGTGAACACACCTTACTTTAACTATCAGGAGTTTTATGTAGCTAGAAGTGGTGGAATAGGGCCAGTTCGGGTGAATATACCGTTCTGTAACCCTAAATACAACAATGTGCAACAAATGCAAGTTTTTGTTGTGTATTGAGTGTGTACACAACTTACTTTAACTATCAGGAGTTTTATGTAGCTAGAAGTGGTGGAATAGGGCCAGTCCGGGTGAATATACCGTTCTGTAACCCTAAATACAACAATGTGCAACAAATGCAAGTTTTTGTTGTGTATTGAGTGTGTACACAACTTACTTTAACTATCTCATTCAGTGGCCGATTAACTACCACCTGGGCCTTTAGGCTGAGTCACCCAGGCCCCTAGGATGAGCTTTAGTAGTCTCAATTAAACCATTTTCTCATATGCTCTAGGCCTCCCCTCCCTTCCAGTCACCAAGCATACTCAGGCTAATGGTTAATCTGCCATTGCTACTCGTTGCCTCTACAATAAAACCACAAAACAGTTTTTGAAGTGCCAAGTAGATTGCTGTAGTGTTATCTTTAATAACCATGTGCTATTGCCAATTAGGTTAAGAGGATGAAGTGACAATAGAATTACTGTCACACTGTATAAAATATTGGAAGTGGTTATGTGGTTGTTAACAATAGGTATGCAGAGGTGAAACAATTTGGGAATGAAAAAATGTTAAACACAACAGTGTCTGTCTATATATGTGCTTAGAGAGCAGGGATGAAAGTTCTCCGTGATTTCGCGGATTTCCGCGATTTTTTATATTTACCGATTAATGTTAAGCAACATGCAATAGAATCAGGATGTATATGACAACAGTCGGTTTGTTCCATTCCCATTCTTATGACCTTAAATGTTGCTAGAACATAAAACCCAAGTAATTTTTCTGCGATTCTCTGACAGTGCTAAGTCTATGGGAGAAAATTCGCTTTTTCGTGGAAATTCACCATCGGTGTAATAATCTCAGTTTGATTTCCGTTTTTTTTTTTACGGAAGCCACTTTCATCCCTCAGAGAGAAATAAGTTTTATGTATATGTAGAAGGTGTGGAATGGGGACCAGTACGGGTAAATATATCGTTCTGTAACCCTAAATACAACAATGTGCAACAACTAAACATGTTGGTTGTGCATTGAATGGATACACCACTTACTTTAGGGATTTGATTGCTTCTAATATCTAACCACAGTACATTTCTTGAGTGCCAAGTAGATTGCTGTTGCGTCATTATTAATAACCATGTGCCAATGCCAATTAGGTTAAGAGGATGAAGTGACATAATAGAATTACTGTCATACCGTATATAATATTGGAAATGATCATGTGGTTGTTAACAATATCCATGCACAGAAGTAGTCGACGAGTTTGTAATTCCGCCTGCGTATGCGCTGAATACGGCGTCCAAAGCAAAACAAATTTATTATATATATATATTTTTTTAAATTGGTATTCTACCTGTCAAACAGTAGCTGAAATGTGATGAATTGATTGGTTGTTGTTGTTTTACATCCTGGCAACATGTAAGGTCATGGGTACCGACTTGTGACAGTGCACACTCATGGCAACTTTATAGTGCTGCCCCACTGGGAAATCAGACCACTGGCACCATTATCCTGACAATGAGCTAACCAGTCCTTGCCCTATTCTATTAATGCAGAGTGCCAGGCTAAGAAGTAACAAGTATCAATTTTGTCATTGGTTTGACTCAACCGGGAAACAAACTCCCAATCTCCTGCACATGAGGGCCATGCTGTACCGATTTTGCCACCGCACATGGTGAAATGTGCTGAAACTAACAGATTCCATAGCTACACCACTGCTTCAACATGAGCCATATGCTTTGTCTCGGTTTGTTTTGCTTGTACGCATCCCACAATGCCGCTGGAATTACAAACTGGTCTAGAGAAATATGTGTTGTAAATAATATTGGAAGTGCAACAATGGCATTGAACAAGTCATAGTTGTACATATAGGACTTTGTGGTGTAAATATTGGAAGCAACATTAATCACAATGGGTGGCTTTATTGTGAAGTTTAGATAAGGCAATTGCTTTTTAAAATCTTATTTTCCAAATTGACAAATTCTAACTGAAACGTCCAACTGCAAACACAAATTGTTGATTTAATTTTTCATCAGACCATTTTTAATGTAACTGGCAATACATATCTTTATTTCATACATTTTTTCCGCTATAACTGAATATATTATTATTAATATAAAGATTAGTAATTTATAAGGCAATGACCAAATTAATATAGGTAAAGCCATAGGCAATTTTGGTGTATTATGCATTTCACAATGCATAGCATTTGCACGAATACTGCTTAAGGTATGTTTTCTGGGTTTGTCATAAAATATTTGGAATATTTCTACCAATAATACTCACCAAAATATAGTAAACACAGAGAACATACTGCTAGGGCCCTGTTACCAAATGGATACTTTTCTGTCCATGGTGACTGCTCCTCCAATAAAAGGGGAGGAACGTGCTTTGTTAAATAGTCTTTCTCCTAATATTATTCCAGTTTCTAGATCAATCCCTTCAAGCAGTGTACGGTTATATATACAAGATGTCAGTTTAGGCAAGACCACTGGAAAATCATACTTCACAAACTCTTCTGGGTACAATACAGAGAAGTAACTACTTGGAAATCCTTGCCATTTGTATTCAAAATGAGATTTAATGGCTCTGATTTGCGGTTGGTGGCTAATCTCTTAGAAACATCAAAAATCCTGAAGAGATAGAATAACATTCAAGAACAAGTGCTGACTACTGTTTTCTCTTCATGCTGAACATAAAAATAAGTAAAATATAACTATAAAATGACCCCCAAAGATGTACGCATGACATACAATATCTATTTAATGTAATCAGTTGGATATTTTGAATAATGGTGTGAAGAATGTGATCCTCTGGACACTTGTGATGAATAATTTGCTAACTCTTTTGAAACCAGATTTCTTCCATTTTAGGGTATGTACTGAAATATTGTGTTCTATCCAAATGCACAGCAGATATCTCAAGTTTCTGTCTGTTCAGGACATTACAGTAATCTAATCTATACAGGTGATAGATATGTGATATCCACCAAAGTAGAAAAAATTACTAAAAATAAAATTACCTGCCAATTTGTAGTTTTGTGTTCATTATTGATCAATACACAATATTCACACCACATGCGACATCTGATGGCGACGAGGAAGACTACGATTGTGGGCCCGTTGCCACAGCGCATACAAAAGCCATGGAAATTACAAACTTTCAAATGCACGTATGTCAGTCAAATTTGGGATATTTAGAAAATTCCAAAAGTTATTGCTTTTGGGTCATTGGAGCTTCCAAGAAAAATATAATTTTCATGTTTGGACCCTTTTGAAAATTTGAGGAGGGTACCAAACTAGTCAGTCACTATTAATACACAATATTCACAACACATCTGACGGCGAAAACGAACACTACAGTTGTGGGGACATTGCCACAGCGCATGCGTGTGAATATTGTGTATTGCACAAACTTTAGTGTATATGTTCATTATTAATCAATTACATAAATAAACCTTAGGCCAAATAGCAAAAAAGATTGTGATTGTCACCGGCGGTGAGTGAAAAATCGTCCGCCCCTGAATTTCCCCCCAACAAAACTTAAATTAAGAGGGTGGGTGGAGTGAGTAAAGGAATAGAGAGTGGGATGGATGGAGGCAGTGGGGGGAAAGGAATCGAGAAGGATTTGAGGAGGGAACTGAGAATGGGAGGGAGCAGGGTTGAGAGTGGAGGAAAAATAAATGAATAAAAAGTTCCCGTATATATACACATGTATAATCACCTGACTAGCTTTAACCTAATCATAAGATGAAACAACCCTAACCCTAAACCCCGTCCTGATATGACCGTAAATGTTGCTAGGATGTAAAACAACAAACAAACAAAGTTATCCTAACCCTAACGCGACGGGGATACACCAGGGTAAAGGAGTCCCATAGCATAGCCATAGGGCCTACTAATAAGCACTCTGGCTATTCATGCGGTCTCGTATGAATAGCCACTTCCATATTATTACTGTACCACTATATGTAGACCAACATTTGGATAATGGTTATATTGTATTTGTTTAAATATCGACCTACTATGAACCAATTTATGTCCATAGTAGGTCGATATTTGATTGCTCATAGCATGATATGAGCAATCTTCCTACAGAAAAAGTTAAATATCTAGTATGCTATTAGATAAAAGATTCACCCGGTACTGTGGCTACTGCAGCAGTACGGGGTGAATCTAGTATCTAGTATGCTATGAGCAATCTTCCTACAGAAAAAGTTAAATATCTCTAAAACCACAACACCTAGAAACAAACTGATTGGAATATACATAGAAAAGATGTTTACCAACAAGATTATATTAAATTGATATGGTCAGGGTTCTGGATTTCTATTAATTTTGAATAAAACTGACGTTTTGCACTGCGCGTACCGGCAAACTCAATGCATTGCCAATGGCAGTGAGCAATCTTCATACAGAAAAAGATAAATATCTCTAAAACCACAACACCTAGAAACAAACTGGTAGTTTCAGCCTATCACAGCGCAGCTTGTCCATTGCAAATGGCCGCCCCCATAGGCCGCGTTCAGGCTCCGTCTCGGAGGCGCCTCGGCGACGGGCATGGCGAGACGGAGCCTGAACGCGGCCGAGGGCCGCGTTCAGGCTCCGTCTTGGAGGCGACGGGCATGACGTCACGCCAGTCTGAACGACAACAGTAGTTGGTCGCCTCGAAAATGGCCAGGCCGCGTTCAGGCTCCGTCTCGGAGGCGCCTCGGCGACGGGCATGACGTCACGCCAGTCTGAACGACAACAGTAGTTGGTCGCCTCAAAAATGGCCGCCCCCATAGGCGGCGGCCATTTGCAATGGACAAGCTGCGCTGTGATAGGCTGAAACTACTGGATACGGTGGAAATGCTGCGCTGTGATAGGCTGAAACCACTGGACACGGCAGCCATTTTCGAGGCGCTTTTTGTCTCCACATTGAAAAGGGAGGCGTTGCCGAGATGTCGCCGAGACGCACCCTGAACGCAAATAGAGCAAAAAGCACCGCCGCGACGTCGCCGCGACGTCGCCGCGACGTCGCCGCGACGTCGCCGCGACGCCGACCGCGACGTCGCCGCGACGTCGCCGCGACGTCGCCGCGACATCGCCGCGACATCGCCGCGACGTCGCCGCGACGTCTCCGAGACGTACCCTGAACGCGGCCCTGGTCGTGTTAATCGATTACGGCCCAAATGGCTTCGGGTGGTCATGCTAAGCCAATCAGAGCTGTTCTTTCATCACTGTTCTGATTGCAAATGTTGGCTTGAACCTAAATTGATGCTGTGGATATGGATATTCACCATTCCTCGAATCAATAATCACCACATTCTTCACATCATTTCATAGAAAGGTAACTAATATTCTTAATATATTGTCATCTATGATTAGTTCGACTGCATGTGCTGAAAATGGCGTCAGGAGCATCAGAAGCATGAGAAGAATTTAAGAAAGGCGTACGATCATTTATTTTGCCGATATGCGCAGTGCAATTTTCTATCCCCTTCCCCTCCCCCTCCCCTCCCCTTCCCCTCTCCCCTCCCCCTCCCTGCTCCCCTACAGGAGAAAAAGAAAGGCGTACGACCATTTATTTTGCCGATACGCGCAGTGTAAAATGTCGATTTTTTTTATATTTTAAATTTTTTATTGAGGCTGTATTTTTACTGTCCATAGCATGTAAGCCCGGGTACCCAGGCTTGTTTTCAATGCTGGCCAGCTGTAGTTTTAGTGTTGTCTTACCAAGCAGTAGCTGCCTTCCCCTCTCCCTTCCCCTTCCCCTTCCCCTCTCCCCTCCCCCTCCCCTCACCCCTCCCCGTCAGGAGTAAAACAAAGGCGTATGACCATTAGTTTTGCCGATACAGGCAGTGCAAAACGTCGAATTTCTATCCGCTCCCCCTCTCCCTCCCCTTCCCCTTCTCCCCTCCCCCTCCCCGTCAGGAGCAAAAGAAAGGCATACGACCATTTATTTTGCCGATACGCGCAGTGCAAAACGTCGATTTTCTATCCCCTCCCCCTACCCCTCTCCCTCTGCATCCCACCACGCGCAGTACAAAACATCGATTTTATTCAAAATTAATAGAAAAGCAGAAGCCTAACCTTATAAATTTGATATAATCTGTTTGTTGAATATGTTTTCTATATGTGTTCCAAGTGGTTTGTTTCTAGGTGTTGTAGTTTTAGAAAAATTTCACTTTTTCTGTATGAACATTGCTCATGACCATTGACAATGCATTGAGTTTGCAGATACGCGCAGTTCATAACATTAATTTTATTCAAAATTAATAGAAACTCAGAACCCTAACCGTATAAATTTAATATATTCTGTTTATTGAAATGTTTTCTATCTGTGTTCCAAACGGTTTGTTTCTAAGTGGTGTAATTTTAGAGATATTTCACTTTTTCTATATGAAGATTGCTCACGGCCATTGACAATGCATTGAGTTTTGCCGATATGTGCAGTTCAAAATGTCAATTTTATTCAAAATTAATAGAAATTCAGAACCCTAACCTTATCAATTTAATATCCCTCTCCCTTACTGTGCATGTGCTGAAACGGCGTCAGGAGCAAAAGAAAGGCATACAACCATTTATTTTGCCGATATGCGCAGTGCAAAGCGTCGATTTTCTCTCCCCCCCCCCCTCTCCCTCACTGTGCATGCAATGCGCTGAAAACGGCTTTTGTTTCTAGATGGTGTCCCTCTCCCTCCCTTACTGTGCATGTGCTAAAAACGGCGTCAGGAGCAAAAGAAAGGTGTATGACCATTTATTTTGCCGATACGCGCAGTGCAAAACATTGATTTTCTCTCTCTCCCCCCTCTCTCTCTTCCCCTCTGTCTCGTCCTCTCTTCCCTCCCCCCTCTCTTCCCTTCTCTTCCCCTCTCTCTCCCCTCTTCCCCTCTATTCCCATTCCTCTCCCCCTCTCTCCCTCTCTCTTCCCCTCTCTGTCTGTCTTCCTCTCTTTTCCTCTCCCTCTCTCCCCTCTCTCCCTTCTCTCTCCCTCTCTCCCTCACACGCTACCATCCTCTGTATCCACTCCCTTCATCTTAAACCCCACTCATGCCAGGCTTTCAACCAAAAAATACCACACCAGTTATTAACCTCATTGTACATGTTGCCGGTAACATTCGTAATTCAAAACCACATTGCGACATTGGAGGATATTTCCCACTTGCTTGACCAGAAGTTAGCGGTTGCTACTGAGCTGTTAATATGCCATTTGAGCGCATTGGAAAATAATATTCTTTCTTCGCCATTAATAGGTCGGCAGCTGAGCGTGCCGGAAGTGGCGACTGTTGACGTCATCGAGGAAGACGACATAACGGCTATGCTGACGAGAGGGAAATTGGTTCACCCGGTTCGCTTGTGTATTGGCTGCGTGGAATCCAATGGGTCGCCATTAGCAAAAGGTAAACTTGTTGACAATCTCAGTGTAGGCACGTGTGTAGGTCCTTCACCTATTTTTATGAACAGAATTTTGGCTTTTCTGAGAATGACCCTGTTTGTCGGAAGAATTTTGTTTAGTGAGGATTTAGTCAGGGATGTAGCTTGGTTTTTACATTTTGCAGGAGGGAGTAATGGGCTAATTTTATTAAGGCATTTCTCCAAAAAGAAGTGGATAATCGTAAAAAACCCAAACTTAAAGACAGAAGGAGCAATTAAAAATGATATAAGCAGAGCGAGAACATGGGTGAAATTGTTAAGGGGAAACTGTGAGGCCTTTGACTGTTATGCATTGTCTGTGCTAAAAAGTGGTATATTTAAATTAAAAGACAACACTCTTAATAGAGCATTTCCATTAAAGATTAAGCATATTAAAATAATTGTATTAACATGCTTGTTAAGACAGTCCAATTTATTTTATTCCGAGATGCTGGGGGATAGTGGTCATACGCTGCTTGGGAGTGACATCAAGGCACATGCGACACACTTGACGGTGACAATCAGAAGCACCAAAACCACATCCAGACCAGAGGACATCTACTATTGCAAGTGTGACTGTGTGTGTGCATGGTGTGCTTCAACAGTCTGACTGTGATCAACCCTTAGATGATGTCTCATGTCTTCAATTACCAAGAACTTCGTCAATCTTCATTAATATATAACTAACTATATATAATCTTAACTAGCTAGTGTCTGGTAACCTGCATATAAGTAATGATAAGTAGGATCTCTATCTAATTTCTGGGTTGTACTACCTGGTCACCTAGAATAGATCAAAGTTAATAGAATCATCTGTACTGATGAATGAAGTTTCAATTAATATGTTATCCATAGATAGAACTATAAAGGCTCTTGTAAAAATGTATTAAGCCTGAGTAATAAATTTATTAGCCCAAAAAGTGATTATTTGTGTCTAGTTTTGAATTGTACATGTTTCCGGTAACATGCATAATTCAAAACCCTGACTACGGGCTCCATAGTGATGCGTACCGTAGATAATGTGTAGTGTAGCATTCCGTAACCTTGGGCAAAGTTAACTTTTGCTTTGGTCTCATGGAGGTTGGTGACTGATGTGGTTTGTGTTTTTTGGTCACAAAGCGGTTGCAAGCTTGTATCTGTACCTACTCCCTGTATCCTACATAAATCTCGACAGTTGCCATGTGAATATCTATTCATCAATTAGCCGCACAACCACTGTGCGAAGAGCCTGGGCTATTGTATATGTCATCTGACGTCCGTGTCCGGTGTGTTCGGAGCTTAAATCAGTTAGTTTATCAGCTTATATACTGGATACTTATTCCAAATGTTTAGTATATTATCAGTTTATTGTATTTGACAGAATCTTTCTTTAAATTTTAGGCCGAATTCCCACTTTGTGGCAGCTACATACAAGTACTGGGATGGCAGTTGGATCAGGAACACCAGACGATTCATCATTAATCATCAATGAGACCATATAGTTCAGCTGACACACACTTTCTCCTCAGATGAATTAACTAAGACCGCATTCAATACATAGGCTTTCATTTGATTGACCCAAAGAATTACACTAGGTGCTGAGATGTGCTGGCTATTTTTTGTAATTCTAAACACAGTGCCTATAATAAAATAATCTATTTAATTAATCGAATGATCATCTACATCTTATTTGTTTGTTTTAACTTGATTCCACACAATTTCTGATTGTGGAATTTGAACTGCCCAGTGATGAAAATAAGTGTAAACACACTTATCCATTATGGACGGCAAATAAATTCATCACAAAACTGGGGAAAAACTGGTGTCAGAATATGTATGCCTCAATTAAATTGGTATTTTTCACTTTAAATATCCAACATGTGCAATTTAAAATAACATACTCCAATTGAAAGCAGGGTAGATTAGTATGATCCATCTAATAGGCCTATAGGCTATTTATCTTTAAAAAATGACAGAAATCTAAAAACCATTAGACTATGCAACAATTGTCAACAGTAATATTGTAGCAGTCCAGATAAGACCTAGATGTGCTATGCATGATTTAAATAAAAGTTACATCAATTCGAAAATATTTGTGTAAATAACTCAATGCAATCAAGTGATTATGACATGATATATTCAGATATTTAACTCCAAATCAAAAACCTATATGACCTTAGATGTTGCTTCAGGCTGATTCTCCGTGGAATTAATACTATTCCTAATCAACGGCAATTTATAAAAAATCCAAAGTCATCCTATAGTTAACAAACTAAAAGTGTAGAGAAAGAACCCAGATAAAATTCATTTTGGCTACATAAGTAATTCTCATACATAGAGTAACTTCTATCTACTGACTGGATTGGGCTTCTAAGTAATATAAATAGATAGACTGGGTAAACTCATGTTCTAGAGATAATGGTCTGGTAGTTTCAAAGAATTCAAATACCTTGCTGCAAATTATCTGCTGAAATGTATAAACAAAGAAATTAAACAAATTCAAAGTTGGTCTCCAACTGCTAGTAGACAATCTCAAAGAAATAGAAAACCCAGATATATCTGTGCATGTTATATAAAATTATCAGTAATTCATAGACTAGGATTTAATTCCTATTTATTGTTCTTTATTAAACTGCCAAACAAATCTGCTGAAATGACTGAACTCACAACATAGAGTGTTTCTGACAATTCAAAACTAATGTTGCTAAAGTAATGTAAGCAAAATTGAATGCGTTGCCATATCCACTCATCTCAAATCTGGGATTATGCATCTGGGTTGCTATGTCTGGTAGTGAGGACACATTCATGTCTCCAAGCAACCATATCAAATGTCAAAAATAATATCCAGTCGAGCCCGGAACTTTGAGTGTGTGTATAAATAAACTAGCCTGTGTGTATTTATAGATATGAATAATACTGACATGTGGTATAATACTTACATACAAATGAATGATTGTACGAACCTATACTGCTACGAATAACCTTGAAGATGTAAATAAATTATACATTTTTTCCCAGTCCAGTCTTGTTATGAATTATGAAACACTGAGTACAGATACAGTACAGGAACTATGTTCACCATTTCACACTCTATGCATGGACCCAGTTATGATATAGTAAAAGATAAATCCTGAAATTGCCCCATAACATTGAAATTTGAGCCAAAAATTTGTGTAAAATTGTTGTTTCCACTTTGACTGTTACCTTGCTAATATTTTTTTGCTTTTCTCTTTAATATTCACAAATAAGACAAAACCATAGCAATGAGGTTTCAAATTATTATTACTACTGTTTATAAAGCAAGTGGCATGTGAAATGTCCTAAAGATGTCAAGTTTTGTGTGGAAAATATTTGATTTTGGAGTCAGATTGGTTCCCATGCTATACTGCTATTTATTGGGTGTGAGCATCATTTGACCTACTTTAAAATGCCAGAATATGTTTATTTTCAATTAACTTCTAAAAATGTGGTAACACTATGCATCTTTGTGTCGTCCGTGCATGTTGGTTAATAAATGACCCCAAAAAATCAAATCAAATTTTAATGAAACACAGGTGAAATAAAGGTTACTGGAAGAGGTAATTCTGTTGATTTACATAAGACACTATATCACTTCTGCTTCCAAAGTGAATGGCTGGAATTTGCAAGGAAGCGGATTTAGAGTATTAGATAAAAGATTCACCCGTAGTTATAGCAGGCCTACATGTGCTTTTGAATTCCGTCTATTTAGTTTTTTTACTATGGTGTAACCATTATATGAACACAGAATCTAAGTTTAGATACATAGATTTAATCAAATATGATTGAAATAATTAATTTTGAGCAAGTTGTGAAGTCAATTGAACGCAATTCACCAGTTGTGAAGTGGGAAACACCATATTCACCACTTCATATGACCACAGCATGATTGCCGGTGTGGCGGTTTCAGCGCCCGGTCAGTTTCATGCGCATGCGTCAAAATCTAACATCATCGTCACTAACCTTATAAATTTAATATAATGTTCTTGGTAAAGATCTTTTCTACATGAGTACAAAGCGATTTGTTTCTAGGTGGTGTGGTTGTAGAGATAGATCACTTTTCCTGTATTTTCTGTATGAAGATTGCTAGCGACCATTGACAATGCCTTGAGTTTGACGGTACGCGCAGTGCAAAACCTTAGTTTTATTCAAAATTAATACAAATCAAGAAGCCTAACCTGATAAATTTAATACAGTCTTTTTGGTAAAGATGTTTTCTAGATGTGTACAAAGCGATTTGTTTCTAGGTGGTGTGCTTTTAGAGATATATCACTTTAGCTGTATTTTCTGTATGAAGATTGCTCACGACCATTGACAATGCCTTGAGTTTGAGTCTATACGGGCCGTTGAAACTGACCGGGCGCTGAAACTGCGACACCGGATAACTGATCAATGTGTATGTGCTGCCCCCTGGTGTTAAACAGCTAAAGCTGTTACTGACACAACGCCAGTTTGGAAGCAGTTTCGTTTTCATGTAAGTACTACCATGTGCATGTGGAAATATACTTGTTTCATCAACAGTAAGAGTGTTCATGTTATATCCCAAGTAATCTCAGATAGGGAAGATCATAGAGACATGGTTACAGCTAGTTTGGATCAACTAATATTACCAAGATTGGTAATTTAAGAAATTACCCATGTTGCCAGTAACATGCATAATTCAAGCCTATGACAACGGGCCCCATAGCGATGCTTGTCATAGATACCAAGTGCAGTATAGCATTCAGTAACTATGACCAAAAGCTGACTTCCGCCGGTTGATTTTAAAGAACAATTCATTCCTCACCTACTGGTTGATCAGTGCAGATCAGAGCTCTTCAACAAGTAACAAAATTAGAGGTTCTGCTGTCAGCTGTCTGCTGACCTACTGGGACTGTACGATGCCAAAAGTAAAGTCAACTGTCCGTGGGACTGGACGGTTCTCCTCTGCATTGCTGCATTCCAGCGATGCGCGTTGTGGCAGCTCTAGCCATGTACCAGTGGAGTCACCAGGATCACGAAGCCGTGTTCGTATGACTTCTTCATTCAATGCATCTCCTGTAGTCAATACTGTTCCAGGGGCGTCGCTGGAGGATATATCCCGCCTCTTAGATAACAAACTGTCTACTGTTACGGCGCCGCTTTTGGCTCGGTTAGATTATATTGAATCGAATTTGACGGAAGCGCCACTGTTACTCGGCGAATTGGGCCATGCGGATGTGTCTGTCGATGACGTAGACAGTGTCGCCGCGCCAACAGTGGTACGCAGCAGGCGACGGTCTACAAGTGGGAATAAATCGTGTGTTGGGTGTGGTGAAGCTCGTTGTACGCCAGTTGTGATGCAAGCAGTCCCTATTCAAAATGAGGTTGTGTCAGTTCGTGGCACTTCTGCGGAAATAGTAGTGCGTAGCAGTTCCGTGCATGGTAATGTACCGTCGGTTGACGGTGAGGTAGATGTTGGTTCAGATTCAGACGATGAGCTGTTAAAGGACTTGTTACGGGTTGCAGGAGCGCGGATCAAGAGGACAACAGGTAAACATAAACTATTGCCACATAAATATGTAATACGGGGAGAGAAGAAGGGCAAGGTCGGTATTGGTCAGAGTACGTGGTACGAGTACTTTGCGGCAATTCGCCGCATGATAAAACGAGGTGACGTTCCTCTCAACTGGGTGCCGAAGCTGGAAGATCACATGGACACCCTCTTTGATATGGCGCAGTCGTACACCTGGGAAACGTGCTTGGCATTTTCAGAAAAAATATTTAATATGATAGCGGACAAACGACTCCGCGATGGGTGGAATAATGACAGTTTAATTCAAGATGTTCGATGTGATGTGTGCGGGTTGGGGCACCGGTTGACAGGTTCAGTTGTCAATCTCCATAGAGACGTTGGGACTACTGACTATAATAAAGAAACTGATGGGAAGCCGTGTACAATCTGGAACAGGGGTAAATCCTGCGGTTTCTTCTCTAGTCATGGTGTGGGCAATGAACGTTTTTTACATATTTGTACGTGGTGTGCCTTTCATATCAAAAAGAAATATTTCCACAGGGAATTGGACTGTAAAAACAAAACTAAAATACGCGAACTGAAATCTACCGTGGTAACTGATCGTGTCAAGAATTTTCAGTAAGCAGCCTGGCTGGGGCTTCACAAGATTCAAGTGCGTTCGGTGTGTCGGTGCTGGACTCGTCAAGGCGCCCCCGGCAAGGCCTACTTGACGTCGGAGGCCTCCGTGTACAACACTGCACATCGTTTGACCCAGTCGCCGTTGAGTTACAGGTCGGTGAGGTGTTAGTCGCAGGCTTTAATTTGCCACTGAGTATTGCTGAGTCTGCACCTATTATTGTTCCCATTGCTAGCCCGACATACGTTGTTAACGATATTGAGTTGTCTTCTGACATTCAGAAGGGAGTTAGGCTTGTCTCTAAGGCTCGGGATAATGAAGTTGTTACTAGGAAGCGTATACAAGTCAGTTCACCTAAGGCGTTGTGTCGCCGTGTTTATTTGAATAGTAACTCTGGTAATATTACATGGTATAACTCAAAAATTAGAAAACTCAATAATAACATTGTTAATAATACTGGTGGGAACAAGGCTAAGGCGAAAGTAGATTTCTCATGCAAATTACAGCGACCATCCCGTGCTGTCTCACATCTGGCGACTGGGTTCCAAACGGCTGGTTGCCATGGACATGCATCCCACCACCTCTATCACGACGGCGATATAGGCGATCAGCCTCAAAGCAGACAATACTCATTGTTTGGTGAATCCTTTCACACCACATCATCGGAGTTTAATCAAACTTCCGCGCTTCCAACATTGATTGATCCAGCCGTCAACTCAGTGCATGGATCCATGTGTACTCACACAAACTTTAGTGCTAATCAGCACGACTGTGTTCATAATTCTCGTATGTCTTGTTCTCCTGATAATGTTGCTGTTCATCATGTACCATTATTGAAAAATGTTCCGTTGGCCATTCCGCCTTTTAATACTGTTTGTGTTCCGAACCAGTTAAAAACTATCGATCGTAGTGTTGTGTCAATACATGGTAAAGGTGAAAATTCCGATAGTACTGTTGTTGATCAATCAGGTATGGACACTTTCGCAAAAGGCAGTATTAATATTCCCAGTGTGTCTAAGCTGTTGGTTGAAGGTAGTCGTCGGTGTTATGTCACTGACGTATCTGATATTGAAATCGACATGCAATTGGACGCGGATGATATTGACCGGGGTCTGCCGTTTTGCGAGTTGTCTCCTGGTAATTACAAGAATGTCTTACTGGACATATGGCCTACTTGGAGTGTTAACATAGTCCCCCGCTGTTCTTACTCTGAAATTTATGATGTAGTACGGTGGTCAGGCCTGCCAAATTATCTGAAGTCTAGGATTCCCGTACCGTCAGGTCTTAAGTTAAAAATGTGGAGGAAGCTCCTAGTTGATTATAATGATAAAAATTTACTTGATTATTTGGAATTTGGATGGCCGGCTAATTACACAAGGGATGTTCCACCTTCGCCAGTTGATACTAATCACAGTTGTGATGACGAAGATCTATTTTGGATAGATAATTATGTGACCACAGAACTGTCTTATGGGGCCTTGCTGGGACCGTTCAGTACTCCACCTTTTACTCCTTGGGCACAAATAAGCCCAATTATGACCCGCCCAAAGAAAAATACCAAGGAACGTAGGATTATTGTAGATCTAAGTTTTCCGCGAGGTAAGGGGGTTAATGCAGGTATAGTTAGAGGTTTTTACCAGGGCTGTAGGTATACGTATAAATTGCCTACTATAATGTCGTTGGCAAGTGAAGTGACTAAATTGGGTACCGGGTGCTACATGTGGTCTATAGACCTAGCAAGAGCGTACAGGCAATTAAGGACCTGCCCTCTTAGCGTACCGTTATTCGGGATCAAGGTTAATAATAATTATTATTTTGATATCGCACCCCCATTCGGTTGTATGACGTCTAGTATGGCGTGCGCCAGAACGACGTCAGCAGTAGTGCATTTAATGACTAAGAAGGGATTTTTTGCTTTGTGTTACTTAGATGATTTTGTGGGTGTAGAAAGTACATTTGTAAAGGCGCAAGCAGCGTATGAATACATAAAAAAATTGACTGCATTATTGGGGCTAGATTTGTCAATTAAGAAATGCACTGCACCAGCGACGAACATGGTATGGCTGGGTTATGAAATTGATTCGAGTGACATGGTAGTTAGAATTCCAAAGGAGAAACTGGTAGAGGTATTAACGGAGTGTAAAAGATGGACACAGGGAAGTAAGGTTACCAGAAAGAACATTCAAAGGTTGGTGGGTAGATTGGTCGGAATGCGTAGCATTCCGTTTGATGCGAGGGGAGGGAGAGCGACAGAGAACGCCTCCCCCCCCCCCCCCCCTTCTCTCACCCCTCACCCAGCATTCGCGCCTCGCGCGACACCCGCTCCTCACCCTCACCCTCCCCCGGCCCTGAGCGTTGACGCCTCTCCTGCCACTGCTCACCTTCCCCCCTTATAAGGCCCGCCGCCGCCTCCTTCAGCCATTCGCCTCCAGCCTCCTCCTCGCTGCCCTTCCTTCTACTTTGGACACTCCTTCTCCTCGGACCGCTGCACCTCTGCCGACCGTCACCATGCCCGGGCGCGGAAAAGGGAAGAGCCGGAAGGCAGCCAAGATCTCCGGTATGGCCACTCCGGGGCCGTCCTCAGGCTTCCCAGGAGGGTCCCTCCCCTCCACGGCCCCGTCGTCGCCCGCAGCGCCCTCGGGCCACGCCAGCAGCGAGATCGCCCTCCTCATCGAGTCCATCAACCGGCTCACCTGCCGCGTGGAGGCCGTCGAGACGGGGATCGCCCGAGGGGGTCCCGAGGAGCCTGCACCCGCGCCCCGGCAGGAGCCCGCATACAGCCTGGCGCCCGCCCCGGCCCCTCGGGCGCACGCCGCAGCTGTGAGCCGGCCGCCGCCGCCACCTCAGGCGACGCGGCTCGGTGGCGCACACCCGCAGTACGAGCAGTATTCCCGCGTCCACGCCAGCTCGACAGCCACAGCGCCCCTCACCTACCGCCAAGACCCCGCGGAGCACACCCCGACATCCGCGGCCGACGCAGTCCGCGACATCCTCGCATCCGCCGAGGCGCAACACACCGTACGCCGCCGAGGTATTCCTGCTGACTATGTTTTTCCTTGTGATCTAGTCGAGAGGAGTCCGGGGCGCAAGGCTGTTAAACTCGGGGAGGCCACCAAGGACGAATATAGCCTCGCCCTCCTCTCCATGGTGAACCACCCTGCCTTTTCGGCCCACTCCCTCCAGGGCCTCCACCACCACCACCTCACCGTCATGAGAGATATCCTGATCCACCCCTGGCCTACCGTCCGCCGCTATTCAGAGTCCATATTTTCCTGGATCGCGGACGGGAGGCTCCCCCAGGGGTGGCACGACCCTGTGGCCCTTAACGCCCTCAGGCTCGACTCCCTCACCACCCCCATCCAGCAACCCTCCACTGCCGCCCCGGCCCGATCGGCAGACCTCCCTAGAGCCCGCCAGCAGACCCGCCTCCAGCCCGAGCCCTGGATTACCTACAGCAGGGATCTCCACGGGGCTCCCTGCAGTGCATGGAACCGCGACCCCGCATCCTGCACCCAGGCCGGCCCGGGGGAGGCCCACGGCGTAGGAAGCGCTAGGCAGCGGCATACGTGCGCTTACTGCGCCAATGTGCGCAAGATGTTGACAGCCCACAGTGAGGACGTCTGCAACTCAAAACGCAACCGTGAGCGCGCGATGCCCGCCACCTCGGCGGATTTTTAGTCCGCCGGAGCCCCCCGGCCGGCCCGGAGGCCTTCAAGCGGCCCACTACTGTTAATACCAGCCCCGCCGACGCCCACAACCCTGCCAGCCCCCACGCCGATACCCCCGGCCTCGGACCTCCGGCCCTCCTCGGGCCGACCCAGCCGGCCACACACCTCGCCCCGCGCACCAGCAGCGTGCCCGAGGCCAAGCCCACCGTCCGCACCGGAGCCGCTTCCGCCAGCACCGCCTCCGCCACCCGGGAGCCCTCTCCCGCCCATAAGGCCCCTGCCGCCTCCCTACACCGGCTGTCTACCAGCACCATCGACCCAGACTTCCACCTCACCTTAGGCGACACCGCTTTCCTCAGCCCCCCCGACCCCGAACCAGACCCGCCCCCACCCCCCCCCACCCCGCCCACTCCCACCCAGCACGACTTCGCTGCCCCCCTCACCCCCCACCGCACCTCCTCGCCCCACCGCCACCCCGCCCCCGCCCCCACCCTCGACGAACCCACCGTCGACGTAATCAACCCCCACCTCCAGGACACCCTCCCAGCCGCCCCCTCCTGCGGCCCCATCCCCTCTCAATACCGCCCCACCCTCCTCTCCTCCTGGCCCCACACCTCCGGCGAGGCGTGGGCCCGTTACCCCGCATTTAACCATGCATACACAACCCTCCGGGAAGCGCGCCTCCCTAATTTTTTGGCCGCCCGCATCCCCCTTCCCTCGGGCCTCCACATACCCGCCTGGCGCACCCACCTCCGTCACTACCCCGACCCCGCCGTCCTCGACTTCCTCGAGTTCGGTTTCCCAGCTAACTACTCCGCCTCTACCCTCCCCCGCCCTTCCTTCTCCAATCACCGAGAGCCCCCCGAGAACCTCTCTCACGTCCGAGACTTCGTCGACACGGAGCTGGCCCTCGGCGCCCTCATCGGCCCCTTCACCGTCCCCCCCTTTTCCCCCTGGACCCAGGTCTCCCCGATGATGACCCGCCCCAAGGCCGACTCGGGCAAGAGGCGGGTCATCGTCGACTTATCCTACCCCCCGGGAGCAAGCGTGAACTCGGGCATCCCCCGACGCGAGTTCCTCGGGGAACCCCACGCCTACACCCTTCCCTCGGTTGCCGACGTAGGCCGCCGCCTCATCGACCAGGGCCACGGGGCCTACGTCTGGACTGCCGACATCTCCCGGGCCTACCGCCAGCTCCGTGCCGGGATGCTCTCCTGCCCCCTCTTCGGCATTTGCCTCGACGGCAACACATACATCGACCTCGCCCTCCCCTTCGGGTGCCGCACCTCGGGCGCGGCCTGCGTCCGCGTCACCGCTGCAGTGGCCTGGATCATCCGGCGCGAGGGCTTCCACGCCCTCGTCTACGTCGACGACTTCATAGGGTGCGAGGGCTCTTACCTGAGGGCCTGCCAGGCCTTCGACGCCTTCCTCGCCCTCACCGCAGCCCTCGGCCTCGATGTAGCTCCCGGAAAGTGCCATCCTCCCGCTGTCCGCCTCATCTGGCTAGGGTTCGCCCTCGACAGCGAGACGATGACCATCCGGGTGGCCCCCGCCAAGATCCAGGCCCTCATCGACGACTGCGACGCCCGCATCGCCCAGCCCACCCTCGGGAAACAACAGCTGCAAAGTCTCCTCGGCCGCCTCAATCACGTGAGCTGCGTGCTCCCCGGCCGCAAGTTCATGGCCCGACTCCTCGGGGCGCTCCGCAGCTGCTACGGCACCGCCGCCGTCACCCTCGCCGACGACGCCCTCCGGGATCTGAGGTGGTTCGCCACCTACGGCCGACTTTCCAATGGCATCCACCTCCTCCGGGCCCCGGAGGGCCGACGCTGGGTGATCGAGTGCGACTCCTGTCTCACAGGCGGCGGCGCCCACTCCCTGACGCACTACTACGCCCGAGGGTACTCCTCGGGGTTCCTGGCGCGGTTTCCGTCGATCCACGAACTCGAGGCGGTTAACCTCGTCGTCGCCCTCCACTCTCTCCCGGAAGACATCGTGGGGGCGACGGTCGTGGTCTACACTGACAACATGGCCTCGGCCACCGCCCTCGAGTCGGGACGCGCCCGAGACCCCACCCTCGGGACCTGTGCCCGGGAGCTCTGGTTGCTGGCGGCCTCCGGCTCCTTTCAGCTGCATATCACACACAAGCCCGGGGCGGACCTCCTCCTGGCCGACGCCCTCAGCCGAGCGCACCGAGCGGGCTCCTGGGCCGACACCGCTCGGAGCGAGGTGGCTCGCCTCGGGCTCCTCCCTGCTGACGCATCTCATGACCTCTTTCCCTTTCATCCTGGACTCTGGGTTACCCTCCCGCCGAGATCCAGAACGTCGCCCGCCTCAGGCTCGCAGCCCTCGCCCCGGCGACCTGGAGGAACCGCCGTCGCCAGGCCGAGGACTTCGTCAGCTTCGCTGTTGCCCGAGGCGCCGACCCTCTCGCCCCGTCCGCCTTCGACGTCGCCGCCTTCACCGCCTCCCTCTTCGACCGCGCCCTCGCCCCGGCCTCCGTCAAGAACGCCATCTCGGGGGCGCGGTCCTGGGTGGAGGGGGCGGGCGGCCTCACCTCGGGCTTCGACGCACGCCTCGCCAAGGACGTGTGCCGCGGGGGGAACGCACCTCATCCCACGTCCCTCGCCAGGCGCCCCCCCCTAACGCCCCATCAGCTGACGCTCGCCATCGCCCACCTCGCCCGGGCGGGCCCCGCCTCCGTCGTCCCTCGGGCCGCCCTCCTCCTCGGGTACTTCGGCATGCTCCGCCAGTCAAATCTCCTGGCCCCGAGTCCCGAGGGCTGGGGGGGCCCCCACACCCTCACCCGCGCTGACGTCCGCTCCGCTCCAAGACGATCTCCGCCCCCTCGGGCGCGGTGGCCCTCTTCATCCCTGCGATGCCCGGATCACCGCTCTGCCCGGTCTCGGCTTGGCAGCTCGCCCTCGCCCAGACCCCCGCGGCCCTCGACGCGCCGGCCCTCCTGATGCCCTCCGGCCGGCCCCTCGACCCACGCTCCCTCACCGAGCTCCTGAGGGGCGCCCTCAAGGCCCAAGGCGTCCCGGACCCCCAGGCCTTCACCCTCCACAGCCTGCGCCGGGGCGCCGCCCAGGCCTGCCAGCGCGCCGGGGTGCCCCTCCCCGACATCATGGCCCAGGGGACCTGGACCTCCGAGGCGGTGCACGCCTATGTGCCCCGCCTCGCCCCCTCGGGCGCGCCTCGAGCCCTCTCCTCCGTTTTGGTGGAGGGCTCCTCGGTGCACCCCCTGCCATAAACTCCAGGACGCCCTCCTCGGGCCGCTGCCCTCGCCGCCTCATGAACTGACCTTATTACACAAGACAATATATATATCCTTTCCATATGATCTGATTACATTGACTTTACTACTTGTACTTCTATTCCTATGTATTTGATATGTTTATTCATTGTTTTCTTTGTATGTTTCCCGAGGCGTAACCAATAAACGCCTCAGTTTCCCACTCCCCGCCTCTGTCTTCCTTCTCGCGCATCGGTCGGAATGCGTAGCATTCCGTTTGATGCGAGGGGAGGGAGAGCGACTCCCCCCCCCCCTTTCTCTCACCCCTCACCCAGCATTCGCGCCTCGCGCGACACACGCTCCTCACCCTCACCCTCCCCCGGCCCTGAGCGTTCACGCCTCTCCTGCCACTGCTCACCTTCCCCCCTTATAAGGCCCGCCGCCGCCTCCTACAGCCATTCGCCTCCAGCCTCCTCCTCGCTGCCCTTCCTTCTCCGCCCACCCACCCAACTCTTCTCTCATACCATGGTGGAGGGCTCCTCGGCGCACCCCCTGCCATAAACTCCAGGACGCCCTCCTCGGGCCGCTGCCCTCGCCGCCTCATGAATCTGACTTTATTACACAAAGAAAATATATATATCTTCTCCATATGATCTGATTACATTGACTTACTACCTGTACTTCTATTCCTATGTATTTGATATGTTATTCATTTGTTTCTTTGTATGTTGCCCGAGGCGTAACCAATAAACGCCTCAGTTTCCCACTCCCCGCCTCTGTCTTCCTTCTCGCGCATCACATTTTATTTCGAAATGTGTAGTTCAATCAAGACGATTCATGAATAGAATTTTGGATTTTTTGAGAAGTACTCCGTTTGTTGGGAAGACAGTAGTTACTGAGGGTTTAATTCGGGATGTAGCCTGGTTTTTGCGTTTCGCGGAAGGTAGTAATGGGTTAATTTTGCTCAGGCCGTATCCAAGGAAAAGGTGGGTAATTGAAGGTGATTCATCCCTTCTTGCAGGCGGGGCGTTCAGTGGTACGCATTATTTTTCTCAGTTGTACTCTCCAGAATTCTTAAGTAATGATTTTCACATAGCCCAATTAGAGGCTATAAATTTGGTAGTAGCGCTTAAAAACCTTTGTCCCATCTGCCCTGAAGAGTTTTTTATTATCATTAATACTGATAACGCTATATTGCTCAATCAATCAATAGTTCCGTCCTCTAGTCGAGGGTTGGATGCAATGGTTCTCCACTTGTCCCGATGTTGTGCTGTTCTGATAGACTGTGAATAATTCAAGCCTGTCCACTCTGAAATATTTGTGAACCATGATGTTCTTGGTCTCCCTCTCCCTCTGCTGCCATTCACCTTCCCTTCCAACAATGTACGGTATATTGAACTCTGACGAATGATGTGGCCAAAATAAATAAGTTTCTTTGTCTGTATAGTGGCAAATAAGCTTTTCTTAATTTTAATTTTTCTGAGAACTTCTTTGTTGGTGATCTTCTTTGTCCATGATATTTTCATCATCCTTCGATAAGTCCACATCTCAAATGCTGCTAAACGTTTGTACATTTTCTTAGAGATTGTCCATGTCTCTGCCCCATACATTAGAGTAGACCACACATAACACTGAAGAATACGCTTCCTTGTTTGTATTAATATCTTACTTGATGTTAACACTCTATACATTTTGGAGAATGTTGTTCGGGCTATTGTTATCCTTCTTTTAATTTCTTCCTCACATCTCCCATCATTTGTAATCTTTTGTCCGAGATATATGAATTCGGATACTTGTTCTATGTTTGTGCCATCTATGGTTATATTGACATTTGGTTTATCTGTCTTTTTACTTATAACCATTGTTTTGGTCTTCCTGGCATTCATCTTCATGTTGAATAGTATTCCAGCTTTATTGATTCTATTCACTATATCTTGTAGGTTTTTCTCACTGTCTGCTAGTATTACACTGTCATCGGCATATCTAAGATTGTTGATGTTCATGCCACCTATTGTCACTCCCTTGCAATCTTCAATGTGTCTGAAAATCATCTCTGTGTACAGGTTAAATAGACATGGTGACAATACACACCCCTGTCAAACTCCTCGTTTAATCATAACTTCATCCGATAGGCCCTGCTCCATTTTTATAAATGCACGTTGTGTCCAGTATAAGTTCACAATTAGTTTAATGTCTTTGCCATTGACACCAATATCTTGTAAACATTTGATTAACAGTTCATGATTGACTCGGTCGAACCAGGCCTTCTCATAGTCAATAAAGCAGGCATAAACATCCTGGTTCACTTCACAATAACGTTCACAAATCATTCTCATATTGAAAATCCCTTCACGTGTACCTCTTCCAGATATAAACCCACTTTGTACGTTACTGATTTGTTCTTCAATTTTCTGTCTGTTTCTCAGTAAAATTATTTTCAGGATCATCTTCAACATATGACTCATCAGGCTTAGTGTTCTGTACTCAGCACACAATGTTGGTTTTAGCTTCTTTGGGAGTCGTACAAATATGGATTCATTCATATTCAATGGTATAAATCCAGTCTCATAGATGTCATTTACTAGCTTATGAATGATTTGAATCCCCACTTCATCTAGTCCTTTTATCATTTCTGATGTTATCTGGTCACTTCCAGGAGCCTTACCTGACTTTAGATCATTGATAGCCTTCTCAACCTCTGATACTAATATAATATTCCCATCTTCTTTCTCAATTGTGGGTGGGTTCCCTCTGTCATCATTGTATAGTTTGTTTACATATTCTTCCCATCTGGACTTTATTTCATCTTCTTCAAAGAGCATTTTGCCGTCTTTGTTCTTGATACATTTACTGCTTCTCTGTCTGTATCCTTGACCTGTTATCTCTTTCACTTTCTTGTGCATCTCTCTTGAACGATGTTGAGACTCAAGTTGTTCCACTACTTCACACTTCTTATTCCACCATTCATCTTTAGCTTTTTTGCATTCATCTTCTATTTCATTCTTCAGGTGTTTGTATTTAGGTGGATCAGTGGTTTTCACTTTCTTCCTTTCTGCCATCTTTTCTAGTATGGTTTGCGTCATCCATGATTGCTTTGTCTCTCGTTTTTTATTTGGTAACGCTATATCGCTAGATGAGAGTAATTAGGTGAGTCATTTTTTTTTGTTAAGATGAGGGTGGCCCCGAGAGTAAAACTTAATGAAGTTGTTGTTAAGGTGCTCGGGGGCCGCCCTGAGGGAAAGGTGGACGGCAAAATATCCACCTGGTGACTGTGGCAAGTAGTAAAAACAGGTAATAGCCACTAGTCAGTCGTAAGTATGCCGTTCTGACTATAGTATGGCTGAGTCGTTGCTGACAATAAGCGTTACAGGTGGAGTTACGTATCGAAGATGGTATTGCCTACATAAACTTTCTCTTCATGGATCCGGGTAAATTTTATGAGGTTCTCCTTTGCATCCTTCCCAGAATCATGAAGCAGGACACTTTCTACAGAAAGGCATTAACACCTGGATTGAAACTGTCATTCACACTGTGATACCTAGCCTCTGGTGACAGCTATCATTCACTCATGTGCAGTTTCCGAGTTCCTCACAACACCATCTCGCTTGCTGTTTGTGATGTGTGTCAAGCTATAATTGCAGAGTATGCCGAGGAGTTCATCCAGGCTCAAACTACAGAACAGCAATGGAGAGGTATTGCTGAGCAGTTCTCAACAATATGTCAGTTTCACCATTGCCTAGGAGCCCTTGATGGGAAACATTTCCAGATCCAATGCCCAGCTCATGGAGGGT
>JASIRB010001430.1:0-41150 GCA_030323885.1 Branchipolynoe longqiensis | reverse complement strand
GCTGATGACAATATCAGACTTCATATACATTATATATGTAAATAACTGTATTGTCACATGGCTGGAAGATCAGTGCCACGGCGCTGACAAAATACTTTATTCAATGAACAAACAATATTTACAACAACAACAAAATTATCATCTGTCTGTATAAATTCTCACCGGTTGTAATGAATTCGACCTACCGGGAAGCAACATCGACATGCACCCCAGAGCCTTCTAGCAACACAGACGTGAAAACTGGCCGAGCCCACATGATGCACTAGCCCGGCACATCGCTGACATCTACCGCACTGTACGCAGCACTGGCATGCCCAACTACATCTACATCCTCCACAACCCAGCCCACATGACGTACTAGCCCGGCACATCGCCGACATCTACCGCACTGTATGCAGCACTGGCATGCCCAACTACATCTACATCCTCCACAACCCAGCCCACATGACGCACTAGCCCGGCACATCGCCGACATCTACTGCACTGTACGCAGCACTGGCATGCCTAACTAAATCTACATCTTCCACAACCCAGCCCACATGACGCACTAGCCCGGCACATCTCCGACATCTACTGCACTGTACGCAGCACTGGCATGCCTAACTAAATCTACATCCTCCACAACCCAGCCCACATGACGCACTAGCCCGGCACATCGCCGACATCTACTGCTCTGTAAGCAGCACTGGCATGCCTAACTAAATCTACATCCTCCACAACCCAGCCCACATGACGCACTAGCCCGGCACATCGCCGACATCTACCGCACTGTACGCAGCACTGGCATGCCCAACTATATCTACATCCTCCACAACCCAGCCCACATGACGCAATAGCCCGGCACATCGCTGACATCTACCGCACTGTATGCAGCACTGGCATGCCCAACTACATCTACATCCTCCACAACCCAGCCCACATGATGCACTAGCCCGGCACATCGCCAACATCTACCGCACTGTATGCAGCACTGGCATGCCCAACTACTTCTACATCCTCCACAACCCAGCCCACATGACGTACTAGCCCGGCACATCGCCGACATCTACTGCACTGTACGCAGCACTGGCATGCCTAACTACATCTACATCCTCCACAACCCAGCCCACATGATGCACTAGCCCGGCACATCGCCGACATCTACCGCACTGTACGCAGCACTAGCATGCCTAACTACATCTACATCCTCCACAACCCAGCCCACATGATGCACTAGCCCGGCACATCGCCGACATCTACCGCACTGTACGCAGCACTGGCATGCCCAACTACTTCTACATCCTCCACAACCCAGCCCACATGACGTACTAGCCCGGCACATCGTCGACATCTACCGCACTGTATGCAGCACTGGCATGCCCAACTACTTCTACATCCTCCACAACCCAGCCCACATGACGTACTAGCCCGGCACATCGCCGACATCTACCGCACTGTATGCAGCACTGGCATGCCCAACTACTTCTACATCCTCCACAACCCAGCCCACATGATGTACTAGCCCGGCACATCGCCGACATCTACCGCACTGTACGCAGCACTGGCATGCCTAACTAAATCTACATCCTCCACAACCCAGCCCACATGACGCAATAGCCCGGCACATCGCCGACATCTACCGCACTGTACGCAGCACTGGCATGCCCAACTACTTCTACATCCTCCGGAACAAGGGCATCCAAGCTACCATGTATTTGGACGACCTCATCGTGGTAGTACCAGACAAGAAGACATGTGACGAGCAATTCCACATAGCACGTGACATATTCAGACAGCTCGGGCTCCCCGAGGCAGTCGACAAAACCCAGCCACCAGCCCCAGCTGTCAAGTGCACCCGCCATGACACTCACCATGCCCATGGCAAGATCGACAGCACAATCAAACTCGTCGGAGCCACAGCCTACAACGGACTCCAATAGCACCACACCCTCCATGCCATACGCAAGGCGGCCGCAACAGTCGCCTTCGCGTCCGGAAGCACCAAGCTGGAGGTACAGCGCTTCGGAGGCTGGGCCTCCAACACCCATAAACAATATATAATCACTAAAGATTCCAACACAGTCAACGTCACCCTAATTTGAGCCACCAAAAACTAACAATCACAACAACTATGGATTGGCCTTAGATTGGCACCATGCCAATCAGCAAACAATCAACAAATCAAATCATTTACTCTAAAAAGTTAAAATTTACTTTCAAACAATTACCCAACTGACACCCGAGCAGTTGACCCTAATTATTTATCATATAATTAATTATCATATAATTATTTCTCATGCTATTAACATTTATTGTACAGTTATACCTATCTACTGGATATATGTTAACTCTGTTTATGCTCATTCAATGTTACCTCGCTCACATGTTCCATCTCCCCTCATCACATTCTCATTTCCCCTCCCATTAATAGCATGACCTTCGCTCGACCACTTCCTGTCCGACACCCAATCATGATCAATGTACATGCTGCAAGGTGGGCTGCGCCCGAATAAAAGTCTTGTTTTACCCATCTCAGCCCCTCTGTCTACTGTGTCCGTGAGCAATGAATTCTTGCCTGCTGTCAGTACTTCTCGTCTGCTAGTATTAATTATCATCTCTCTGTATAAATTCTCACCGGTTGTAATGAAGTCTTGCCTGCTGTCAGTAATTCTCGTCTGCTAGTATTAATAATCGATATTGCTTGCAACATGGGTAATCGAACAAGGCGGAGTCGGATACCTTTCAAACGCCCGGTGGCGCCGCCTATACTCAAACTTTAACATTAAATATGTACATCGATGTCTTCCACGCCTAGCGGGTCTTTTGGAACTACTCCGAGTAACCACGCAGAACTGGCGGACGTGCATATGTAAATTAAATATGACGTCGGTAGACAAAATCTGTACAAAGTTACGGGAATATGGACTAAAGTTGGTTACTCAGCGAACAAATTATGAAAATACACAATATCCATTATCGACCCTCATGTCACACTTTGGCCCAATTTACTACGAAACCACCCAGTTACAACATTATTTGTACGGTTATTGATATCACCAGAATTCGATAGGATTAGGTAAGCACACAACAGGCATGTATATCAATGCTTTCGTCGTCTTAAGCCCTGTTCACACGGGAAAAATGTGAAGCGAACTAGACAAGGCGAACTAAAGGAGTCGAATTAGCGACCGTCCACACGGGCAAAATTATCCGCCTCACAGGAATCGATTCACGTAGACTACCTCGCTTAGGTGGTCTACAGGATCCGCATCACGTGAGTCGAATCAGCCCTAATCTGCCTCAGACGTCCGTTCAGACGACAAATCTGATGCGAACTATACAAGTCGCTTTCTACGAATCGATTTACATCGTCCGTGTGAACACGGCTTTAGTCCCGGAGTTTGGATTACATATGGCCTCATTATCTTCATCTAAAACAATCTGATGACTCTCCTGAGATTGATTAATTGTGTCTACTAGTACTTACATCGTTTATTTAAACTGTCAACAGGACAATTTGACCAATAGCTCAGTTTAAATTGGACAATAATTTCGATAATTATTAATTGTTGCGTTCAAACCTGAAAATAAGAGGTAAAATAATTAAATAAGCTGCTACTTCAGGAGGACGTTGTGATAAAAGCTTGCTCGCTTGTGGGGTTGTTCGTAACCTTACGACGGTTACCAGCTGCAGGACTGCAGCAATATAGAAAGGGCTCGATAAATCGGTTCAATCTTTGGTTGAAGATTACTCTTCAGTAGGGATGGTTGCTGGGGCGGCCCCGAATCTCTCTGGTCCAGCGGTAGCAGAGCACTTGTATCCAGTCAACAGCAGCAACGGTTTAGGAGGAAGGGACGGGCAAAGGGGGGTACAGCAGTTCCAGCAACGAGAACAATGTGAGAGAAACGATAAGGTACAGGGCCCCACCCAAGCCCACAACTCCCCTGATCAGGGGGAGAAGTATGCCTGGGAGAAAAATAAAAGGGTAGAGTCTAGGAAAGAGAAATGAGGAGAGTTAAGTCAAAGGACCGTGTCTATTTGCTCTATGGTGACCATCCAGCGAGCCAAAGACACAGACAGAGTAAGAGTAGAAAGTGAAATGCTGGCAGGCTCCCCCTCGTGGAACTCTTTTCAGACATATGAAGGAGGAGTAAGGCCAACAGAGAGGAGATAGAGAGAGGTGTGGATGAAGTGCGGTCCGGATAGCAAGTGATTGTGTTAAAAGCCAGTTTAGCACTGAAAATATGGGGAATCTTCTACTACAACTGTCTGTGCCACACCAGCACCCACCAGCACCCAGCACCCAGCCCCCAGCACCCAGCACCCAGCACCCAGCACCCAGCACCCACCACCACCCACCACCACCCACCACCCACCACCCACCACCCACCACCACCCACCACACACCTACCACCACCCATCACCGCTACTGACCACCGACCACTTGCGTGCAAGGTGCGCCATGCGTACAAGGTGTGCAGCTACATGTGCATCTGGCACGGTGCATATGCGATGTGCATTGTGCATGCACAGTCTGTGCCGTGCATGTACAGTGTGTGCCTTACATGTACAGTGTGTGCCGTACATGCACAGTGTGCACTGTATATGCACAGTGTGCACCGTACATACACAGTGTGTGCCGTACATGCACAGTGTGCACTGTATATGTACAGTGTGTGACGTACATGCACAGTGTGCACCGTACATGCACAGTGTGCGCCGTACATACACAGTGTGTGCCGTACATGCACAGTGTGCACCGTACATGTACAGTGTGTGACGTACATGCACAGTGTGCGCCGTACATGCACAGTGTGCGCCGTACATGCACAGTGTGTGCCGTACATGCACAGTGTGTGCCGTACATGCACAGTGTGCACTGTATATGTACAGTGTGTGACGTACATGCACAGTGTGCACCGTACATGCACAGTGTGCGCCGTACATACACAGTGTGTGCCGTACATGCACAGTGTGTGCCGTACATGCACAGTGTGCACTGTATATGTACAGTGTGTGACGTACATGCACAGTGTGCACCGTACATACACAGTGTGCACCGTAAATACACAGTGTGTGCCGTACATGCACAGTGTGTGCCGTACATGCACAGTGTGCACCGTACATACACAGTGTGCACCGTACATACACAGTGTGTGCCGTACATGCACAGTGTGCGCCGTACATGCACAGTGTGCACCGTACATACACAGTGTGCACCGTACATACACAGTGTGCACCGTACATACACAGTGTGTGCCGTACATGCACAGTGTGCACCGTACATACACAGTGTGCACCGTACATACACAGTGTGCACTGTATATGTACAGTGTGTGCCTACATACACATTGTGCACTGTACATGTACAGTGTGCACCGTACATGCACAGTGTGCGCCGTACATAGACAGTGTGCACCGTACATACACAGTGTGTGCCTACATACACAGTGTGCACTGTACATGTACAGTGTGCACCGTACATGCACAGTGTGCACCGTACATGCACAGTGTGCGCCGTACATGTACAGTGTGTGCCATACATGTACAGTGTGTGCCGTACATGCACAGTGTGTGCCATACATGTACAGTGTCTGCCGTACATACACAGTGTGTGCCTACATACACAGTGTGCACTGTACATGTACAGTGTGCACCGTACATACACAGTGTGTGCCGTACATGCACAGTGTGTGCCGTACATACACAGTGTGCGCCGTACATGTACAGTGTGTGCCGTACATGCACAGTGTGCACCGTACATGTACAGTGTCTGCCGTACATACACAGTGTGCACCGTACATACACAGTGTGCACTGTATATGCACAGTGTGCACCGTACATACACAGTGTGTGCCGTACATACACAGTGTGCGCCGTACATGCACAGTGTGCGCCGTACATGCACAGTGTGCGCCGTACATGCACAGTGTGCGCCGTACATGCACAGTGTGCACCGTACATGCACAGTGTGCACCGTACATGTACAGTGTGCACCGTACATACACAGTGTGTGCCGTACATGCACAGTGTGCGCCGTACATGTACAGTGTCTGCCGTACATACACAGTGTGCACCGTACATACACAGTGTGCACTGTATATGCACAGTGTGCACCGTACATACACAGTGTGTGCCGTACATACACAGTGTGCGCCGTACATGCACAGTGTGCGCCGTACATGCACAGTGTGCGCCGTACATGCACAGTGTGCACCGTTTCCGTACACTGTGTGCCGTACATACACAGTGTGCACCGTACATACACAGTGTGCACTGTATATGCACAGTGTGCACCGTACATACACAGTGTGCGCCGTACATGCACGGTGTGCGCCGTACATGCAGAGTGTGTGCCGTACATGCACGGTGTGCGCCGTACATGCAGAGTTTGTGCCGTACATGCACGGTGTGCGCCGTACATGCAGAGTGTGTGCCGTACATGCACAGTGTGCACCGTACATGTACAGCGTGTGCCGTACATGCACAGTGTGCGCCGTACATGCACAGTGTGCGCCGTGCATGCACAGTGTGCACCGTACATGCACAGTGTGTGCCGTACATGCACAGTGTGTGCCGTACATGTACAGTGTGCACCGTACATGTACAGTGTGTGCCGTACATGCACAGTGTGTGCCATACATGCACAGTGTGCACCGTACATGTACAGTGTGTGCCGTACATGCACAGTGTGCGCCGTACATGCACAGTGTGTGCCGTACATGCACAGTGTGCGCCGTACATGTACAGTGTCTGCCATACATGCACAGTGTGCGCCGTACATGTACAGCGTGTGACGTACATACACAGTGTGCACCGTACATGCACAGTGTGCACTGTATATGCACAGTGTGCGCCGTACATACACAGTGTGCACCGTACATGTACAGTGTGTGCCGTACATGTACAGTGTGTGCCTTACATGCACAGTGTGCACCGTACATGTACAGTGTGCACCGTATATGTACAGCGTGTGCCGTACATGCACAGTGTGCGCCGTGCATGCACAGTGTGCGCCGTACATGCACAGTGTGCGCCGTACATGCACAGTGTGTGCCGTACATGCACAGTGTGCGCCGTGCATGTACAGTGTGTGCCGTACATGCACAGTGTGTGCCATGCATGTACAGTGTGCGCCGTACATGCACAGTGTGCACCGTATATGTACAGTGTGTGCCGTACATGCACAGCGTGCACCATACATGCATGGTGTGCGCCGTACATGCACTGTGTGCCGTGCATGCACAGTGTGCACCGTACATGCACAGTGTGCACCGTACATGCACAGTGTGCACCGTACATGTACAGTGTGTGCCTACATGCACAGTGTGCGCCGTACATGCACAGTGTGTGCCTACATGCACAGTGTGCGCCGTACATGCACAGTGTGCGCCGTACATGCACAGTGTGTGCCGTACATGTACAGTGTGCGCCGTACATGCACAGTGTGCGCCGTACATGCACAGTGTGTGCCGTACATGCACAGTGTGCGCCGTACATGCACAGTGTGCACCGTACATGCACGGTGTGCGCCGTACATGCACAGTGTGTGCCGTACATGCACAGTGTGCACCGTACATGTACAGTGTGTGCCGTACATGCACAGTGTGCACCGTACATGTACAGTGTGTGCCGTACATGCACAGTGTGCACCGTACATGTACAGTGTGTGCCGTACATGCACAGTGTGTGCCGTACATGCACAGTGTGCACCGTACATGTACAGTGTCTGCCGTACATGCACAGCGTGCACCGTACATGCACGGTGTGCGCCGTACATGCACTGTGTGCCGTGCATGCACAGTGTGCACCGTACATGGACAGTGTGTGCCTACATGCACAGTGTGCACCGTACATGCACAATATGTGCCGTACATGCACAGTGTCCATCGTACATGTACAGTGTGTGCCATACATACACAGTGTGCACCGTACATACATAGTGTGTGCCGTACATACACAGTGTGCACCGTACATGCACAGTGTGGACCGTGCATGTGCAGTGTCCACCATACATGCGCATTATATGAGTCGCGCTCCCAGCGCGTGCGCAATGCAAGCTGCGCATGCGCAGTCCTGATCGACCCGGTGCCCGGCGCGGCCTGTCCTTCTCTTTGTCTTTGCTGTGCCTGCCTCTCCCTCCGCGGGGTGTCCCCAGGGTGCAACTTCCGGCTCCTTACCAGTGTCACCCAACAGGACACCCGCGCACTACCTCCTGGGTACTTCCCCCGGCGCCAGGCGTCGGGGCAGCTGTGCTAACACGCCGCCGACGGAGAGTGGGGGAGTTGTGCTAGCAATATTAGGTCATATCAGAACAACTGCTAACTTGTAATACACACTCATGGAAGCTTCGTAGCCCAATTGAAATACCAGGTGGTCTGCACCATGACACGATATCTCACTTAGTCATATTATTCTGACACTGAACCAACCACTCAATATATCCTTTCTTAGTTATTCCCGGAATCAGGCAAGGTAGCGACAATTATTACGTTTTAGTTATTGTATTAATTCAACCAGGAATCGAAACCACAACCTCTCCCAGAGGCAGCGGACAGTATATGCGCTGCTAGTTCACGCGGTCCTGCTTTCCTGGCTAGTGAGAGTTGCGTCTTGACTGAAGCCTAGTAGTATATGGAAACCAGGTCAGTTGCAGGTGACCTCTGAACTTGAATTCCTGTTTATCGTATTTCTCAGCCGTGGAATAGGCGAAGTTCAACCGAGCGCCAGAAGCCCATGTTCGAGGACGCAAACACTGACGGTGATCTTCCCGTGAGGTTGTTGTTTGTTTGTTGTTGTTTTACGTCCTATCAACATCTAAGGTCATATCAGGACGGCCCAACGAGCTGAGAGTAGAGGCACGACGCCCTGAGTGCAATAACCGCCGGGTTAAGTTCTATTAAGATTCTATAATTGAAAATAAGGCCGGCATTAAAACCTTAGCACGGTCTTCCAAGGGTCGCCTGCACTAATAAAGGCGCCACTCAGAGCGCCGGGCCTTAAGCCTTGCTAGGATCGCAAACCCCATTTGACATGGAGCAGTGACGGACGGTCGGACCGACGTGTTGCAGATCGGCGCCCAGCCTCGTTCCCCTGTTTGTGCTGCGGTGTGCGGAGCGCCATCTACAGGGGACGCCGGAAGTCAGCGCCTCCTCCCACCGGGCCTCCTCCCACCGCGCCCCTCCCGCCACGCCCCCTCCTACCACGCCCCCTCCCACCTCGCCCCCTCCTACCACGTCCCTCCCACCACGCCCCCTCCCACCGCGCCCCATCCCACCACGCCCCTCCCACCACGCCCCCTCCCACCACGCCCCCTCCCACCACGCCCCCTCCCACCACGTCCCTCCCACCACGTCCCCTCCCACCACGCCCCCTCCCACCGTGCCTCCTCCGACCTCGCTTCCTCCCACACGGCCCCCTTCCACCAAACGGATACTAGGTTGATGCCGTAGCCATATCTACGAAGCTATGAAGATATAGATAAAAGATTCACCCCGTACTTCCAGTACAGGGGTGAAGAACAACCTTATATAAAAGCTGGCGAAGAATTCTGACATGCTGGGGAAATGAACTGAGCTGGTAAATTCTTAATTTAAGAAGCAACATATATTCTTCACATCAATGTTCATATTTACCAGCTACTTCTGATTTAAAAAATATAATAAAACGCATACTTTAACGCACTTGAAAAGTGAAATCGATGGGGTTTTATCGCCGCCATCTTGTCTTTTTTCATTATTGCTCAATTCACCAACTGTGTGCCGGTATATGTAGCCATCTGATACTGGAACCAGGAATTCTACTTCAGGTTCCATACTAAAGCAGTTTTCGCCAGTATTTAGACTACATTGTGGTTCACCCCTGTACTGTAAGTACGGGGTGAATCTTTTATCTATTGAAGATATATCTATGAAGAAATAGCAGAGAGCATGTACCCACAATGTTCCTTATATGGTCATGTGACACGCCCTGCCGTCACTCAGTACACGCAAACTCAGCAACGCGTTTAATTAACGTAGAAGTGTCCCATAATGTATCGTCAGTTTTAAGCCAGCTTATGCCAAACACCATTATTAATGACAAAAGCAGCATATAAACAAACAGATATGAGCAAAGCTAAAGATAACCCTTATACCCCTTTCACACTATGACGTAATGCACCAGTGTAGGGGCAACGTGAAAATAGATTTTACGCGTCAAAATTCCTGGCGTAATATGTAAATACCGGGCCAAGTTGGATGTCAGTGCCACGTAGTTGATGTGAACATAACGTCGGTATAGAGTAGTTATAACATGGTTCAACAAGTGATGACAAAGGAAAAATTAATTGTGTCAATGTGAGGCTAGCGAAACTCCAGGGGCCATATGCATGGGCTGGTGCTATGCATAGTCGGTGCTACACACTAGCTCTGGGGTAGCTATCTGCGGCTAGGACGGGCTTGGTGAATGAGGTCAAGGTGTATGCACCGATGTCCAAACCGTGCAGATAGCAAACTGTGTAGTTATTTATAGATTTGGGAAATCCCTCTGAGCCTGTTGCCGGTGAGCACCGCTATTTGCCAATATCACCGCCGATTTGGCGGTGGCGGCGTTAATATCAGTTCGATTATTGGTTTAATTTGACCAAATTCGGCGGTGGCCTTAATATCGCTTCAATTTCTGGTTTAATTTGGCGAAATTTCACTTAAAAAAAATGTTATTCTGTCGGCGATGGCGGCAGCGGCAGCTGCGGTGGTGCCCAGTGGCGGCACCGGCGATTTG
Organism: Branchipolynoe longqiensis; assembly: GCA_030323885.1. Taxonomy (NCBI): domain Eukaryota; kingdom Metazoa; phylum Annelida; class Polychaeta; order Phyllodocida; family Polynoidae; genus Branchipolynoe; species Branchipolynoe longqiensis. The sequence goes on along the minus strand of JASIRB010001430.1, from coordinate 30,409 downwards.
TTTTGTTTACATTCGTCGATTCGACAATATGAATATCACCACCGATTTAGCGGCGGCGTTAATATCGCTTCGATTTTAGGGTTAAATTGATGAAATTTCACTAATTGAGTATGGACTTCTGTTAAATATGATAGCATTGAATAGATTTGGCTCTAATATATCGGCGGGCGGCACACTAACTGGCGCGGCCTGCAGTTAAACTTGCCTTGAAAGCAGGGTAGCTTAGCGCTGGCACCGGTTCATGCATGCGGATTTTCCACCGTTAGCCGTGTGGTCCCACCCTAGCCGTGGTTAGGGCGCTAGCACCAGCCCATGCATACGGCCCCAGCGCTCGCAAAGCGAGCCTCGTTTGACATTAGCGGCGGCCGACGTGCGGAAAAGCACTCAACCCACCCGTGCCTTGGGTATAAATAAGGGTGATGTGTTGCTCTCTCCTCACAACTTCTCCAGCATGCCGCCGAAACACACCTCCACCTCCACTTCCCCTTGTGCTCCAAACCCCACTATGGGAGGGGAAGAGGGAAGGGGAGGAAGAGGATGACTGGTACACCACCAACATCACCAGCAGCAGCACCATCTCCACCATCTCCTATGGTCTCATCTCCTGCTCGCCTGACCGAGGACACCGAGGAGACTATGGACACGCAGTCCCTGTCTCCATCTTCTCCGCATTCCCATGCATCATCTGCAGCCTCCACCTCCTCCGGATCACACCGTCTGCAAGGAACGGGCAAGAGGAGGGTGCGCAAGTTGGACTGCACTCTGCCTGCAGATGAGGAGGAGGCAGTGCTGGATTTTCTGTATGACACCCGGTTCTCTGGAATGTCAAGTTGACCGACTACTGGAGGACCGACAAAAAGAGCAAGCTGTGGGAGGACCAGGCCCAGAAGATGGGGAGAACTGCTGCACATCTCCAGGGCTGGTTCAAATCCATGTGGGACAGCAACACCAGGCTGCATAAAAAGAAGAGCAGTGATGGGGTGCCCAAGCGGACTGAGCGGGAGCAGTGGATCATGGACAAGTTTGGCTTCCTCAGCTCAGTCATGCGACACCAGCCGGAGCATTGCAGAAGTGTAAGTACTATATTTTTTTATTTGCATTCATGTGGATATTAATTTTTAATTTTGTAATTTAATTATTTCTATATTTCTTTTAGACCTCATTGTGGACAAATCATTTAAAATATTTAATGGCATTATAATATGCAAGCATATGGATTTATTCATTACTTCCCTCATTGTAGATAAATGATTGTATATATTTAATGGCATTATTATATGCAATCATGTGGATTTATTTATTATTGCCCTCATTATGTAAAGTCATGTTGTCTTGGACTTATGTTGCTTTATTATTTTGTCTTGCAGGAGGTGTTGGCCGCCATTGACACAGAACATGGCGATCCCGGGGCTGCAGTGACTGCCTGCGCTGAGCTACAGATCGGGTTGGAGCCGCCCAAACAACGACCCCTAGGCGAGGCCCGAGGCAAGGGGAAGCAGTCCGCGAGGGAGGATGACCTGCTGGATGCTCTGAAGCAACACCTTGATGCCTCAGCTGACCTGTTGGACAGCCTAACAACCACATGCATGACCCAGATGGCTGCGTTCGCAAACTACATGCTGGACTGTTTGTCCACCATGCGCAGACTGCGATTAACATCATCCTGTCATAGGTGATGGAGTCGGAGGTGGTGGACAATGGGACCGTAGTGTCGGGGCCGGCACTGCCCCAGGTCTGCCCCCCTTGCCCTCCATGACTCAGACTGTGTGGCCCACCTCTGTGACATGATGCTACTCCTCTTCATCGAATGCATCCTCTTGCCCATCGCCGAACGAGGGGTACCAGCCGCATCCCCACCAGTGGCGACATCAACCACCAGCAGGAACACCCTGGGCCTCCCAAAGCCTAGACTATATGCAACAATATATGCTGCAGCTGCTGCTGCCTCCGCCGCTGCAGCCTGCGCCACTGCTGCTGCAGCCTCCGACACCGCCAGCGTTGAGGGTGCAGCCTCAGTTCCCCACACAGACAATGGGTCTGCCCACACCGGTGATGAGTCAGTCACCGCGAGAGCAGCCTGCAGCACGCACAAGTGGCAGTGTGTTAACATTGGTGTGGCTCCTCAACCAGAGTGTCAGTACACTAGCGGGAATGACACTGACAGCCACGGACGGATTCCTGAATCTGTTGTCCGGCCTGTCAGGCATATCAAACGTGTCAAACCTGAACATTGAGGTGCAGGAGCTCTTTGGGCCAGGGGATCTCAACACCCCCCGAAAGGGCCAGCACCAGGCCCCGGATAAGTGATAAGTGAACAGAACTGACAGTATTTATTGTGTGCCTGCCTGTACATATGTATATATTTGGTATTATTTTTGTCTGTTTTCATTTGTATGTCTTTTTTTTTTACTGTGTCACTGACAGTATTTCTTGTGCCTGCCTGTACATATGTAAAAGTGGCATTGCGTTAACATCGGCATGGAATCTGTCTAGCCTGTCGGGCATATCCAACGTGTCAAACCTGAACATTGAGGCGCAGGAGCTCTTTGCACCAGGGGAGCTCGACACCCTCCCCAAAGGGCGAGGGCCAGGCCCCGGATAACTGAACAGAACTGACAGTATTTCTTGTGTGCCTTCCTGTACATATGTATTAGTGGCAGCGCATTAATGTTGGTGTGGCTCCTAAACCAGAGTGCCACGGACAGATTCCTCAATCTGTCCAGCCTGTTGGGCATATCCAATGTGTCGAACCTGAACATTGAGGCGCAGGAGCTCTTTGTGCCAGGGGAGGTCGACACCCTCCCTGAAGGGCGAGGGCCAGGCCCCGGATAACTGAACAGAACTGACAGTATTTATTGCGTGCCTGCCTGTACATATGTATATATTTGGTATTCTTTTTCCGGTTTTCCTTTGGATGTCTTTTGTTTTACTGTGAGAAATCTGTAAAAATTGTTGTAAATAAAAAACTATTTGTATTCTAAACTAGATTTTGGTCTCTGAGTCTATTTCTTAGTAAACATTATCATATCATTATTATGTGTATTATAATGTATTATAATAATATAAAGAACGAAGCTGAATCCAAGGTTAATTATTATTATTCTAATTGTCCTTCGATATCTAGTATTAAGAGTCGCGCACCTACCTTGCTATGTGCGCGAGTATGGGGCGCAACCTGTGTCAGGCGGAAATATCACTGAAACGGACTCACTTCGACTACTTTTTTCCTTGAGTGAGGTTGTGCGCTGCTTGCTGCCTGCTGCTTGCTGCTTGCCTCCCATACTACCATACATGACATGCCGTATTGTGACTCGTGCGGGTTATCGCACAAGGTAGAAAAAAGTTGCAAAAAGAAGAAAGGAAGAAGGAGAGGGAAGAAGGTTATCCCTGCAAGAGTGACAAGAGGTAGAGTAGCAGCAGAAGAAGATGCACAAATGTCTAACTCGGACTCAGGAGATAATTCGCCGGAATTAACAGAAAAAATGGCGTCACTCTCGCTGGAAGAGCGGGAAAAAATCATTCAAAAAGAGATTAATGATTTGACGTTAGAAGAAAGAATAGCTGAGCTGACTGAACAACGGGACGTGATGAGGCGACGACGAGAAAGACGGCTGCACAGTGATGGCGGGGATTCGGGACGTCCGATGGCAGCCATAATGGACGACGGGAGGACGACCGGTATCGCCGGTACTACCGGCGACTCAATGGTGGCAGGAGCCGCCATTAACGACCACTCAGACTACGGAATGGCAAGGCCACGGCATAGGTCGAGGACAAGAAGACGAAGACGAACACCTTCTGACTCAAGAAGTAGAAGCAGCAGTAGCACAAGAAGACGTAGAAGTAAGTGGACTTTGAGGCGTTATGCTGTACTTGGTAAAGATCTGAAAAAATTGAACTGCTACGAGTTGATTACAGCGTCCATCCGCTGGTGCTTAGATATCCAGGGATTAACAGCTAAAGACTTCCATGCCTTCCTCGAGCATATATGTTTCATGGCCTCCCGTGCCCGTCAGAATGATTTTCTTGATACTACACATGTCGAATATGACAAGGACATCAGGAAGTTAGCGGAGGTCAAAGGGTTCACTGCATTCGGTAGTGGAAATACTGGGCTTTGCATGTTCCACTATGGGATGCATAATATGCGCGCCAGAAAACCGGCGCCCAGTGCTGGGGTGCGTAAGACTAACACATATACGAAGGATGGCAAATTAGGCTGCTTCAGGTGGAACAAGGAGGCCAGGTGTAGTAGGAGTGATGAACTATGTAACTTTGGGCATTGGTGCTCAAAATGTGGAAACAAGAATCACAAGAGAAACAATTGCTCAAAGGATTGACGAGTTAAGGCTAATGCCACAAAGTTCAATGCTGTAATACATGGCGATAAAAAGGCTAATGCCAAAATAAGTTGTGTGAATGGGTTTCATGTACCTATAACAGTCAGCGATCGGCAATCTGTAAGCCAACGAACAGCATATGACCAATCAGCTGATAACCGACATCTGAATGTTTATAACAATTGTGTTTGTGCTATTGTACCTGACCCTATATTTGAAGGTGTTGATAACGTAATAGCTAATGATCCCTTTCTTTACAGTAATGTCACATGTGCTACAGATAATGAATTGTCTGACAGCCCTGCTGTGTTAACATGCCAATTGGGTGATCAATCATTATGGGGCGCCAAGGTGGCGCCTAGTTATGTAGGCCAGGTTGACAGACTGGATGTGGGACATGCTGAAATCCATGCTAACAATGTTACATGTGCTATAAAAGGAAATACTGATAATCTAGATAGCCAAGTTAACAGTATAGCAAATTGGGTATGCGTTAATACTAGTGAAAAAGATATGTTCTACGTAGAGACAATCGAGGGTCTTTATTGGAAAGTTCACATTAGGGAAGTGCCGGATGCAGAACCGACTATAATTAATGTAAATAATGATTGCGTTAACGGTAGATGCAATTGTAGCCACCGCATAGCCGGCAACGAACTACAGCTAAAACCTTGTCGCGTAATATGTGAACTATTTCTGCGAGGAGACACAGACCCGGACTGGACATATATCCTTTGGGGTGTAGTTTTCGGGTTCCATGTTACAAATATAGCATATAATACAAAATTGAAAAGAATTGTCAACCCGATCTTTAGAAATATAATAACAAAGAAACTAGAATCCGAAATTAATCAGAATATAATCTCCTTAACCGAAAAGACGCCACAGTGTGTACACAATATATTCTGCATACCGAAGGAGGTGGGTGGGAGAGGCATAATAGATTGTATCGAGCCTAAATGTAGTTCAATCAACGATTTCACTGAAAAAGTATCCATTAAATTTCATTACAAAAGTGTTGATGATGTGGTGGATGCATTGAAGCAGGGAGACTATCTTGCCACTGTGGATTTAAAAGATGCTTATCGGGCTGTAGCAATTCACCCAACAGATAGTCAGAAGCAGGGCTTAATATGGGATTTCAATATCCAGAAGGGGGAGCCGTTATACATGCTGGATAATAGACTGTGCATGGGTCTCTCCTCCAGCCCCTTTGTTTTTTCTAAAATATCAGATTTTATCGGCAGATGTGCTATTAGGGAAGGTGTTGACAGCATTGTGAACTACCTTGATGACTTCTGCATTATAGCCCCAGACTGGGACAAAGCGCAAGAGCAGCAGAATAAGCTAATCGCTATATTACGTCGCATTGGTTTCTACGTAAGCTACAAGAAATTAATTTCCCCTGCTACAACTATAAGATTTCTTGGCATCCTAATCGATTCTGTTAAATTGGAATTAACCCTACCACTCGATAAACTAGATAAATTGCGTGAATTCTTATTATTATTTAAAGATAAGAAAAAAGCTACAAGGAAGGAAGTAGAGAAGCTAGGCGGAATGTTAGCCCACTGCGCCAAAGTAGTGCGTGGTGGGCGAACATTTTCTCGTCGGGTCTATGACCTAATGGGAACAGTAAGGAAGCCTCATTATAAAATTCGCCTAAATGCTGGTTTCAGAGAGGATATCCAATGGTGGATTGAATTTGTAGGGAGATTTAATGGTACTGCTTTAATGTTAGGCAAATTTTCTTTGGTTGAAGCCGTCTATAGTGACGCTAGTAAATGGGGGTATGGGGCACTGCATAACACAGACTGGTTAGTAGGCTGTTTCGACCCGACGCTATCAACATCACTAGAGGCGGCCGTTGGCCACCATTATGATCAACCAGATACCGAGATTAGGACGGCACATATTAACTCGCAGGAGATGTGGGCGGTTTACACAGCTGTAAAAAGATGGGGTTCTAGCTGGGATGGCTCCTCATTGGTATTCATCACAGACAGTGCCACTGTGGAAGTGGCGCTATGCACTGGAAGGTCAAGGTGCAAATTAATTATGTACTACTTAAGGAGACTTTTCTGGATGTCCATTGAATACAATTTTGTTTTCACCGCTGTACACATAAATAGTGAATCAAATGTAATAACAGATGCCTTAAGCAGGCTCGGTACGAAGGGTATGGAGAAGATTATCGATGAATCAGACCCATATGAGGCACTTTGTTGTAATGGTTTATTCAAACATCCGTTCTCTTTACAGAAGTCGTAAAGCTTAAGGCAGAGCAGAAGGATTTTCAGCGGAAATGCTACGCGCCCAACTCCTTGTCTACAAGGGCGGTGCAAGTCAATAAGTATTTTTCCTTTGTAGGGGAATTCTCTGAAACACATGCTCCAATCCCTTGCAGCTCCATGCAGGTAGCGCTATACGCGACATGGCTAGCCAGAACGTTAAAATATTCATCGATAATTAATTATTTGAGCGGCTTTAACTTTTTTCTGAAGGAACAGGGGTCTGACCAGATAGATTATTCTGAATTTATTATATCATCGACCCTGCGGGGCATTCGTAGGCAGTTAGGAGATACGCCTAGACAATCGATGCCATTGTTGCCAGGAATGCTAAGACTTATTTTCTCTTACCTCACTTTGAATTCGGGACATATCGCATGGCGGGCGGCTGTTCTTTGCAGCTTCCGAGGGCTGCTAAGGAAATCGAACGTGACCTTTTCTGAATCCATGCTTCTGCGGGAAGATTTTAAGTTTTTCCCATGGGGCATGCTGTTGAAAATTCGGAGATCTAAAACAATACAGTTTAATGAACGGACGCTGGACATTCCTGTGTCCAGGTGTCCTGACTTGGATCTGTGTGCTGTCCATTGGACGGAAAGACACTTTGCTGAACGGCCGGCCGCTAAGGACTCTCCCGCTTTTCTACTACCAAATGATGAAGGTGGAAGCTTGCCTTTAACATATAAAATATATCAATCTACCCTGAAACTGTTTGGAGGTCGGGCAGGCCTCGATATTGAACAGCTATCATCTCATTCGTTGCGTAGGGGGGGTTGTACGTATCTATCTATGTGTGGTGCTACATTAGAGGAAATCCGAGCCAGGGGTGATTGGACTAGTAATGCTGTTTTTCAATATTTAAAAACCCCCCTGACGATACGTATTATGAACGATATGAAAGTCGCAGCCAAATTGGCTGAAAAAATTAATCAGAGTTGGGTTGGAGGGACCCGTCTGGGTCCTTGGCATATTTTGTTTCGCCAGAGATCAAAAATAAAATGACCTCAGCCCAACTCTGTTTCTCGTCTATCCTTATGTTGCCGTAGTGGCTTATGTGTATTATAATGTATTATAATAATATAAAGAACGAAGCTGAATCCAAGGTTAATTATTATTATTCTAATTGTCCTTCGATATCTAGTATTAAGAGTCGCGCACCTACCTTGTTATGCGCGCGAGTATGGGGCGCAACCTGTGTCGCGCGGAAATATCACGGAAACGGACTCACTTCGACTACATTTTTCCTTTTTTAGGTGGGGCATATTTTGTTTCGCCAGAGATAAAAAATAAAATGACCTCAGCCCAACCCTGTTTCTCGTCTATCCTTATGTTGCCGTAGTGGCTTATAATAAGTAATACACAAGCCCCCCAAATAAAATTTAAATAAATAAGGCCTTTGCCCATATGGCATTATATGACATGCAACTTTGTCCCTAGAAAACACTTTCCTCTCCTCCCCCTCACCCCCTTAAAATAACTGACATGTAAATTTTGTCAGTGTTAATTACAGTAATCTTCCCTGTAAAATTATCTTCCCCACCCAAATATATAACTGACATGTAAATTTCTCAGTGTTGAATGCCCCCCCCTCACCCCCCCCCCCCCTTAAAAATAAAGTATTCCCCTTTTTTCCCCACCCACAATTATGACTGACACATACATTAAGGTTCGGTAGATTGATATCTTTTATTTAACCGAGCTATAATATCTGAACATCTCACATTTTTGTATATCACACAGTTTAATTTCAGAAATGACATCTGTACATGTCACATTCATTACATATCACACATTGCATTTGTACATATCACATTTTTGCATAGCACACTCTACACTTCAGAAATGATGACGCCACAGTACAGAAATATCCCAGTGCACACACTTCATATATTCATATCATATTCTCCTGCCATTCCACTGATCCCGATGGTGAGTTGACCCAGTCTTTGAGGACATTCCGCTGTTCGTTTCCTGCCCTGGAGCCAGTGTTCTGGCCAGGTAGTTGTTTGCTATGTCCAGCAGGTTTCATCCCTGTCGCCATGCTCCGAGGATGAAATTGTGGTTGACGTTCTCTGGACGGTCTAGCTGCTGATTCTGGAGCATGGGATATCGGATCCTTATCATGTTTTGTATGACCATGCACACTGTGATGATGAGCTTCATGGTGGAGGGGTGGTGCTGCATCGTGCTGAGCAGAACCTGAAATCAGTTTGCCAAGATGCCGAACACATTCTTCACAACTCTTGTAGCTCAGGAAATCCTGTAGTTGAAGATGTGTTCCCCATGCGGCATACCCCTCCTGCTGTATGGCTTCATCATCGTTGGGCATAGGCTGAAGGCATCATCCCCGATCAGGAAGTATGGAACCATCTTCTGGCCAGCCATAATAGGCTCAGGTTCCGGGAAACCTATGGTGCCATCTTCAGTGCTCAGCTCAGAATCATTGAACACCTGCACATCTGATGCAGAGCCTTTACCACCGACATCAGCCCAGATGAACTTGTAGTCTGCATCAATGAGCGCCATGAGAACTATGGAGTAGAATCCCTTATAGCTGAAGTACAGGGATCCACTCTTTGGGGGACAACAGCAGGCCACATGCTTCCCATCAAGTGCCCTGCAGGTATGGGGGAAGTTCCACCTCTCCAAGAAGTTGTCGGAGATGGCATGCCATACCTCTGGAGTGGTGGGGCAGGTCATCACCTCGTCGATGTACTCTGCAATGATGGCCTTGCACACCTCTCTCACGATGAGAGATTGGGTGTTGTGTGGCACCCTCCACCCAAACTTCATGGAAGCATACTTGTTGCCCGATGCTAGGTGACACAGAGTGAGGGCAAGCTTCAGGCCAGGCTCGAGCGGCTCCCTGTAGGTAGTGTAATTTTTGGTGATCCGCGGACCCACTCTGGCTAGCATCTCGTTGAACATCTTGGGAGGTATCCACATGAAGATGACACTGGAAGCCGTGTCCTCCTTACGGAGTTCCACCAGAAGCTGGTTATACAAGCCAAACTCATGCCCCCTCCCGATCCAGCTCCACACCCACAATCGCTTCGGGCAAGATTTGCTCCTTCTCCTTCTTCTAGCCTCAATATAGTGCAGTAACAACACATTTGTCTCATGGTGAACTTTGAGAATGGCCAGTTGGCAGTCCTGCATGACCCACTCAGGCACATGTTTCCGCTGCGAAGAGTGGAGCTGTTCTGCTGATGGGAGGACATTGGAGGTCTTCATATATTTGAAGGTAACACGTTCACACCATGTTCACAACACATTCGACAATGTTTGAAGGACATGACAGACATTACCCGCACGCTAGACATTCGTCAACTACGTCAACTACATCAGGACACATTTGCAATACGTTTGAGCCATGTTAGGCACGTGTCACAGACACGTTTGACCTATGTTGAGATACTTTAACCCCACATTGTCTTAGCGCGGGCCGCACGTTCCTCCCGCCTTTCCATCACTCTCACATAAGACAATGTTAATCAAACATAGCCGACGCAGCTCTATCGCATGCCTAATGTCGATCTACGTTGGCCTAACGTGAGTGTAATATCATCCCAAAGTAACTGCTTTATGTTGCGATGCGTTGAAAGTTTTGTGTATGTCCAAAACCTTGACGCGTGCTGCCGTAACTCAACTTAACCTGACATATCTCGACGTAACTTGACGTCAGCCTAACGTACGCGTGCCATAACCCACCGTACCTCAGTGTATTGACCAAAATTCACCTAAGTCAGCTCACGTTAGCTCGTTACTTTGTAGTGTGACAGGGCCATTAAATAGAAACTAATTTATGGGAAGAATTCAGATGTGCCTTTGGTGGCCAGTAAGAATAACGGATGGACTACGACTATGAGACTGTTTTTACTTGTATTGTTCTGGCACCACACACTGTACAGATTGCCAGCCAAAGAATGCAGCGTAACACCGGTGAAGAAGCACCGGCCGATAGGGGGCGCCACCCACCTGCTGCTAGTATGCAAGCCGCTCAGATAAGCCGTGCTTGTTTATTGGTCCTCGTCTTGACGGATGCCCTTCTCCCCCGGTGTCGCAGTTTGAGCGCCCTGCCAGTTTCAGCTGACTGCATACACTCAAACTCAAGGCATTGTCAATGGTCGTGAGCAATCTTCATACAGAAAATACAGAAGAAGTGAAATATCTCTAAAACCACATCACCTATTAACAAATCGCTTAATACACATATAGAAAACATCTTTACCAAAAAGATTATATTAAATTTATAAGGTTAGGTTTCTTGATTTCTATTTATTTTGAATAAAACTAATGTTTTGCACTGCGCATACCATCAAACTCAAGGCATTGTCGATGGTCGTGAGCAATCTTCATACAGAAAATACAGGAAAAGTGAAATATCTCTAAAAGCACACCACCTAGAAACAAATCGCTTGGTACACATATAGAACAATTCTTTACCAAAAACATTATATTAAATCCATAAGGTTAGTGATGATACTGTTAGATTTTGAGGCATTCACATGAAACTGACATTCAGCTGAAACTGGCAGGGCGCTCAAACTGCGACACCGGGCTGCCCCCCACATATCACGGCTCCTGTCCCGACTTAGACGCTCGGGCCGTGTTCGATTAACACGACCCGAGCGACTCGGGTCACCCGAGTTGATAGAATTTCAAATCAAACACCGGGAGTGGAGTCGAAAAATACACGTGCCATGTGCAAAACGACCCAACCCCTGTAACCCACCTCTTGGCTGGGGTTTGTTAGGAGCGATGACGTCACATTTGTCCTGTAGCAGTACAAGTCCTAAAATTTTTTTAATGTTTTAAAAAAAAACCCAGATTAATGAAATGGAAATATATCTAAACTATGCAATCATAAAATACTTTAAATCCTATTTTGCTGTCATTATATCGGTTATTAACAAAAAAGCTTTGGATTAAGCCACCATTTTTTCGACCCCGAGCGTGTTCGATTATGCAACCCGAGGTCGTAGGTTCTGTGCATGCCAGCCGCCCGCCGCCCGCCGCCCGCCGCCCGCCGCCCGCCGCCCGCCGCCCGCAGCACCTGGTGACCCCTGCGGCACGAACACCGCCCTCACCATGGACTCCCATAACAAAATAAAAACCTCTTCCATTAATGAAATACTTAGATCTTAGACATCCACATTAACTCGCTCATAAAGTGGTTAAAAGTGCTCATCCATTTGCTGAGAAGTGTGCGGAGATGCGGGGGGGGGGGGAGGTGAGGCGGGGACCAGGTGGGACCGAGGGCACCAGGCACCTGAACGTGGGCACTTGAAGGTGACGACGCAAACATCTGCCAGCTCCTGCTGACTTCACTGAAGCCGCGTCTCATTCGGACTCTGAGAGTTGTTGACTTTGTTGTGTGATTAGTTGCCAATTTGACCCTCAGGTAAAACTGTACTCCAGAAACCACGTGACTTAAACCCTCAGGTAAAGCTGCAACTCCAGAAACCACACGACTTAAAAGCTTGTTTTATTTAACAACGCCTCTGGAGCAAATTGATTTTCATATTATCGGCTATTTGACATAAAATATATAGTGATTCTGACATATTTCTTTAGAGGAAACCCGATGCCACCACATTGGCTACCGTTTTCAATAAGCAGCAAGGGGGTCTTTTATATTCACTTTCCCACAGCCAGCACAGCACATAAAACAACCTTTGAACGAGTTGTGGACCACTGGTTGGAATGGAAAATAGCCTAAACTGCAAATGTGTCCACTGAGCAGGATCGATGGGATGATCCACACCTTCACAGGTGGACAAACCAGGCTACTTGACACCACTGGGCAGTTTGCTACCGCGTAAGGCGGCCATGAGAGCCGTCTCCAGCCGGCAGTGGTCGTGTGAGTCCGGCCTCTGTTGACTGTGTCCAGCCTCAGTGGACGCTGAGCTCGGTACGGTCGGAGCTCGGGGCGACTCGCTGACCCGCTCAGGCGCGCCCTGCTTGGTGGGAGCTCTCTCAGCCGCATTTAAACACTGGCAATTAATTATCTAATGCATGTTTTCTCTTTTCGGCTGCACACCCAGCTACTTATAGAATGTCCGAGTCAGATCAGGCAGTCCCATTTGGCTTTCTGGATCACACGTTTTTAGAATTTTAAATATTTCTTTTCGTATTTCCGTAAATAAATAGCGCCAATTGTGGGTTGTTGTGAGACACTCACTCTCCTCCCACTCACAAACAAACAAACACCCACACACAGATTAACCCACGGACGCACCCATAAATACACCCACGTAGAAACGCGTACCCATTACCGAGACACACGCACACATCCACAAGCACATTACCATTCACCACCCACCCACCCACCCACATACAATCCCACCCACCCATCCACACTCACCCACCCACCCACCCTCACCCACCACCGTTATGCAAACACCCCCACTAACAACCTGTATACATATAAGCAGTCACCCATCTGTGCTCACACACCCACCCACACTCACTCACAACCCTTATGCAAACACCCCTACCAACCACCTGTATACATATAAGCAGTCACCCACCCGCGCTCACCCACCCACCCGCGCTCACAACGCCACCCACCGGCCCTCACTACCCACGTGACCGGCCACGTGTCCTGCCACGTGTCCGCTGATTGGTTATTCTGGGCAAGGTCAGCGTGGACTGATCACGTATCAGTGGCACAAACATGACGGTTCTGCGTGCAGGCCGGGTTTTGTGGAACTCTCCTGTGCCGGAAGCTAATTGCAGACTGCGCCAAATACTGCTACATCCGGTCCCGGCTTATTGCTCTCCGACGTAATCAGCAAAGGGGAGTGGGACGTAGCTCAGGCGGCACAGTGTCCACCTGTGAAGGTGTGGGTCATCCAATCGATCCTGCTCAGTGGACCCATTTGCAGATTGGGCTATTTTCCATTCCTACCAGTGGTCCACAACTGGTTCATCAAAGGATGTGGTATGTGCTGTCCTGTCTGTGGGAAAGTGCATATAAAAGATCCCTTGCTGCTTATCGGAAAGAGTAGCCTTTATGACAGCACCAGGTTTCCTCCAAAGAAATATATCAGAATGACCATACGTTTGATGTCCAATAGCCGATGATAAAAATCAATGTGCTCTAGTGGTGTCGTTTAATAAATAAAACTGTCCTTTAATCAGCAAAGCGTTCATTAATTACTCGTCGAAATAGCGCGTGTAATCACTTACATAACCACAGTATCTCCTCTCACACCCGTCACTCAGAACCTGTGTAATTAGTTACATAACGACATTATGCACGAAGTGTACAGGAAATGCATGACAAAGCAAACCTAGATTACCTAATGGTTAGAAGAGATTCACATCTCCTATCACTTATGTACAGAAGAGCCAGAGATACCCAATATATAGAAAACACAAAAAGGAATACTAGACAGGCTGATTCCACTCTACTCAAAGTCCCCAAGCCTTCCACAAACAAACTAATTAAAGCACCAATTTACAAAGGCAGCATGATGTGGAACAACCTACCAACCAGAACCAGGGCAGCATCCTCTTACCTAGAATTTAAAAACTCACTAAGAGTACATCGGATTGGGCAGGCCCTTATGCAGTTGCAGTAAAGTACATTCCATGCCGTCACCATACCGTAAGTGGCAGACCACCAAACCCTCAGCCTCGGTTCTCCACCCCTCCCACCCCCCACTTTTTAAATTAGTTGCTGTTCCTCTGTTATCTCCAGTCAACCATATATGATGACAGAGACAGTCCAGGTAAGGGGTAGAGGTGTGGGGTGGGTGTGTGGGGTGGGTGTGTGGGGTGGGTGTGTGGGGTGGGTGTTGGGTTGGGGTGTGAGGTGCGGTGGGGGGGTGTTGGGGTGGGGTGGGGTGGGGGTGGGGGTGTGGGGTGGGGCTGTGGGGTGGGGTGGGGGTGGGGGGTGGGGTGGGGCTGTGGGGTGGGGGTGTGGGTTGGGGCTGTGGGGTGGGGGTGTGGGGTGGGGTGTGGGGTGCGGTGGGGTGGGGGTGTGGTGGGGTGTGGTGGGGGTGTGGGGTGGGGTGGGGGTGTGGGGTGATGGGGTGGTGGTGGTGTGGGGTGGGGCTGTGGGGTGGGGTGGGGGTACTGGGTGAGGAGTTAAGTAAGTCAATCGCGGTACCACGACAGCGCACCTCCAACAAGTCGGCATAGCAGTTTGACGGCAAATACAATAGTGTTCCTGGGAGTCTGAGCACTCGTTGGCTATTGGGTTTCACTTCACCTCTATATCTTTTTTGTGTGTGTTATGAATTTATTTACCCTGCTGATAACGGATAAGTGTGCTAACACTTGTTTTCACCGCAGGGCAACAGTAGTTCAATTTGTTTCAAATCCTTTCAATTTAGTTTGAGTAATAATTTTGGGTTTCTTGCTTCTTGTTTATGGTTTGTAACTGTTTGTAGATTGAAAACAGTACTAAATCCAGCCTTTACCATACTTTGTGTTAATCCATTTAAATAAAAATCATCTGTATTTCTATGTTACATTTTATTTTTAGTAGTTTCTTAAACACTGATATGATTTCTTTTTGCATTTCATGTTGCAGCTGGCAGTCTATTCCAAATATTGGCACTCATGTTAGCTACACTGCGATCATATGCACTGTATTTATCTATGAACTTTTACATATGTATCACAGAAAGGAACACTTTAACTGCAATGTATTTGTCTCGTCCCTCCCGTCTAAATCTATTTGGGATTTAAAAAAACCCCACGATTACACAAGTAACCGCTGCAAAGATTTATATTGAACATTATTCGGTAGCGGCTAAGATAATACACTTCAAGATAGTATACGATAAGAAGCGGTCGTGGGTCGAACAACCTGATAAGTCGAATAAGAACCACATCCTCAGCCGCGTGCAATTAGCTGAGCGGCGGCGCGTGTTGGATGCAGGGCGCAAATAACCGCGCGCGTCTCGTCACGTGCGCGTTCTGGGCCAGAGATAAAGCCTGGTCACCTACACATCAGTGGATGTAGTTGAACGTAGTGGAGGCTAAAGTTGTTGAACGTAGTTGAACATCGTTGAACGTAGTTGAACATAGTTGAACATGCCAGCATCCATACTTCTCCAGTACGTTCAACTACGTTCAACTACATTAGCCTCCACTACGTTCAACAACGTGTATGTGACCGGGCCTTAAGAATGGAAAGCAAAGCTAAGCCGCTAACTCCTCAATGAACCCGCAATTAGGGTAAGTGCCACAGGTAGACGCCGGCTGGTAATCATGGCGCATGCGCAGATTGTGCGTAGGCGGGCTCAGAGAGTCCTGCGGCGACGCGCGGCTGAACCACGTGACGCAGGTGCGAATTTGCGCATGCGCTGCATTTGTGGTGGTTCAGGACTGCGCTTCCACCGTTCGCTGAATTAATCGCCAGTTTTTCACTTTTCAGCCGCACTGGTCGATACTCGTATGTATGACCTTACACGTTGTTAGGAGGGAAAACCCCGATCAATTATTCCCCATTCGACCCCTTAAAAATGCACATGTGTATTTTCTGACGGGCTCTTACAATTGTGGTTTTGGGGCATAGTGCACCTTTCCATTCTCCTGTTGAGTGCGCATGTAGCGATGAGCTTGGCGTTCTGATTGACTTCCCGTTTCCGGTTTAGGCGGATTGTGCGCCGTGTGGTGGCCAGGTTCAGGCCCGCCGGTGCCCGTGTAGCCCGTCCCGCGCATTATATATTTTTTTTGTGACAAGTTTTTTATTCTGCCCATAACGTATAAGCTCCCGTGAGGGTGCTTGTTTTCAACGCCGGACACCCACACAGGCCGGCCCGCACCCACACAGGCCGGTGTTGCAGTTTCCGCGGTACGCCAGTTTGCAAGGTACACCTCGCTTCTGTGGATGCATCAAAATCGAACAGCACCGTCACTAACCTTATAAATTTAATATAACATTTTTGGTAATGATGTTTTCTATATGTGTACCAAGCCATTTGTTTCTAGGTGGTGTGGTTTTAGAGATATTTCACTTTTTCAGTATTTTCTGTATGAAGATTGCTCATGACCATTGACAATGCCTTGAGTTTGACGGGACGTGCAGTGCAAAACATTAGTTTTATTCAAAATTAATAGAAATCAAGAACCCTAACCGTATAAATTTAATATAATCTGTTTGTTTAATATGTTTTCTGTATGTCTGCCAAGCAGTTTGTTTCTAGGTGGTGTAATTTGAGAGATATTTGACTTTTTCTGTATGAAGATTTGCTCACGGCCATTGACAATGCATTTGAATGTATGTGTACCTCGCCCCCACCCACACAGGACGGCCCGCACCCACACAGGCCGGCCAACACCCACACAGGCCAGCCCGCACCCACACAGGCCGGCCACCACCCACACAGGCCGGCCCCCACCCACACAGGCCGGCCCCCACCCACACAGGCCGGCCCCCACCCACACAGGCCGGCCCCCACCCACACAGGCCGGCCCACACCCACACAGACCGGCCCCCACCCACACAGGCCGGCCCACACCCACACAGGCCGGCCAACCCCACCAGGCCGGCCACCACCCACACAGGACGGCCCGCACCCACACAGGCCGGCCAACACCCACACAGGCCAGCCCGCACCCACACAGGCCGGCCACCACCCACACAGGCCGGCCCACACCCACACAGGCCGGCCCCCACCCACACAGGCCGGCCCCCACCCACACAGGCCGGCCACCACCCACACAGGCCGGCCCACACCCACACAGGCCGGCCAACACCCACACAGGCCGGCAACACCCCACACAGGCTGGCCCCCACACCGCACAGGCCAGCCAACACCCACACAGGCCGGCCTGCACCCACACAGGCCGGCCAACACCCACACAGGCCGGCCACCCCCATACTGGCGGCCTCCACCCACACAGGCCGGCCAACACCCACACAGGCCGGCCCGCACCCACACAGGCCGGCCAACACCCACACAGGCCGGCCAACACCCACACAGGCTGGCCCACACCGACACAGGCCAGCCAACACCCACACAGGCCGGCCTGCACCCACACAGGCCGGCCACACCCCACACAGGCCGGCCCCCACCCACACAGGCCGGGCCCCCACCCACACAGGCCGGCCCGCCACCCACACAGGCCGGCCCCCCCCACCCACAGGGCCGGGCCCCCACCCGCACAGGCCGGCCAACACCCACACAGGCCGGCCCCCACCCACACAGGCCGGCCAACACCCACACAGGCCGGCCCACACCCACACAGGCCGGCCCCCACCCACACAGGCCGGCCCCCACCCACACAGGCCGGCCAACACCCACACAGGCCGGCCAACACCCACACAGGCCGGCCCACGCAGCAGGGCGCCGTGACCGGAGGGGGCCGGCTCGTGGCGCCACGGTGCGGGAGACTGGCCCGGAGCCGCAGTGCCGCCTGGCGGTCTCTACACGCCTACGTCCCAAGGCGAACCCCAACCAACCAGCAGGAGTAGGAAAAAACATTGGTTGGCTGGTTCAATGTCACGATAAACCGACTGAGTGTCTTATTAATGAGACGGGGCCAACGGAATGCTATCCCAGTGGGGCAGACTTAGCCACGGCGACAAGTTACTGCCTGTCCTGACATGACCTCAAATGTTACTAGGATGTACAACTCCAAGCACTCAATCACTTACTCAAATCCTCTTGTCGCGGCTGCTGGTAGACAGAGTTCTTTGTTTCGAGAAATCGATTTCCCAAGAACCCCCCGCAATGACAACCCTACCCCGAGCCGTCCTTCCGGCCGCTTTGCACCCGGCACCGCCCAGCGCCGCCCGCCCGGCCCGCCCCCTTTCGGCAGCACCATATCTGCGTTTGGAAAATACATTTATTCCTCTGAACAAAACCCATCAAGCGCATGCTTTCTGTGGCCTTCCTACATGACTATTTTACTTGTTGGTTGTGGCTCACCGGGGGCCTGTATGTATGAGGTAAGCCACTCAGATTGAAGGGAGGCATGCCTGTCTTACTCTTAGACTACCATATTCTGCCGCTGGTGGCGTTTGGTGGCGCTGGTGGCGTTGGTGTCGCTGGTGGCGCTGGTACTGTCTGTGCGCGTCCCTGAGGCCCGGCTAAGTGGGGGGCCTCGTGAATGGGACTAGTGCAGGAGTGTGAGTGGCTGAGTGGCTGAGTGGCAGAGTGGCAGAGTGGCTGAGTGTCTGAGAGGGCTAGCACACAGGTAACCAGCTACTCAACAGCGGCTCATCCACTTAGCAAGTGCAGACTTATTCTATTAATGGTCCCTTATGCGGCTTCATTTGTTATCATGTATCCGCCGGGCCACCTATCAGCGCCCGACGCGTTGGTCACGTGAGCCAATAGGCGCGCAGCGTTGCCCGGTCAATGCGCCTTCAGGAGCAGAGGGCATGGCTGACCGGCACCGGCCGTAACACGCAGACAGGTACCTACCTACCAGCAAACAAACCACCTTCACCTCCCCTCTAGGCTCAATATAGTTGGTTGGTTTGTTGGAGTTTTACGTCCTCACAACATCTATGGTCATATCAGGATGGGTAGCGACTTGTGGCAGTGCACACTCATGACGCCCCACTGGGATACCATGCCACCAGCACTATGCCCTGATATCCCACTCAGTCACATTATCCTGACTCCAAACCAACCCGTGCTTGCCCTATCCTTTTAATGCTGAGCGCCTGGCTAGGAAACGACAAGTATCAATTTTGTAAGTCACTGGTTTGATTAGAATGAGAATTGAACTCCTAATCTTCCGCATGGGAGACCTGCGCTCTACTTACTCGGCTGCCGCGTGCGGTATGCTCAAAATAGTTATATTTGAATGATTATCAATCAATCAATAGTTCCATCCTCTAGTCAAGGGTTGGATGCAATGGTTTTCCACTTGTCCCGATGGTGTGCTGTTCTGATAGACTGTGAATAATTCAAGTCTGTCCACTGTGAAATATTTGTAAACCATGATGTTCTTGGTCTCCCTCTCCCTCTGCTGCCATTCACCTTCCCTTCCAACAATGTACGGTATATTGAACTCTGACGAATGATGTGGCCAAAATAAGTAAGTTTCTTTGTCTGTATAGTGGCAAACAAGCTTTTCTTATTTTTAATTTTTCTGAGAACTTCTTTGTTGGTGATCTTCTTTGTCCATGATATTTTCATCATCCTTCGATAAGTCCACATCTCAAATGCTGCTAAACGTTTGTACATTTTCTTAGAGATTGTCCATGTCTCAGCCCCATTCATTAGAGTAGACCACACATAACACTGAAGAATACGCTTCCTTGTATTTATTAATATCTTACTTATTGAATGATTATATTAGTTCAATTAAGATGCGGTGAACAGTTTCATGAAGAATATATCATACACAAGGAATGTCTCAAATCGGTATGTGTGTGGTCAGCATTCCAACCACTGCAGTAAATGTCGCAAGTCAGTATATACACAGGACAACCCCGTTAAACCAAGCTCCGTTAAACCAAACGATCGGTTAATCCAAACTTTTTCGGCGGCCTGGCAAAATAATACCATTTATCATATAAAAAAGTTGGTTAAACCAAAGTCGGTTAATCCAAAGTATCGGTTAATCCAAACAAAGTTGTCGGCCCCAGGCCACTTCCGGTACAGTTAAACCAAACTTTCATGTGGTTTTAAGGTCATCTGCAACTTTTTTAATATGATAAATGGTAGTATTTTGCCAGGTTGCCGAAAAAAGTTTGGATTAACCAATCATTTGATTTAACCGAGGTCGGTTTAATGGGGTTAAACTGTATATACCTAAAAAAACAAATAATCATAGTGTCCATATACATTGTATATTCATAATGCACCCCCGTTTTTGCCAAAGCCAATTCAAAATAAAGGTTGGTTAAACCAATGATCGGTTAATCAAAACAAATTTCTAGGGTCCCTTGAAGTTTGGTTTAACGGAGTTATACTGTATATATGTATATATATATACCCATCTATATACTACGGAAATGCGGATGTAATGGAATTACACCATTCTGTAATATGGGTGCCAGTTTTTTCCAGAACCAAGCCCCTAAAAGTGGTCCAAAGCAAAATTTGGAAATTGGTGAAATTAAGGAAATTGTTATTTCGAGCATTTTTGAAGATGTATATCTTGAAATGTAACCACATCATACACCTGGAGCTTTTTATTCTCATTGCATAGGCCATTGATTTGAAGGAAAAAACACAGGAAGTCTGATAGGGTGGTTACTTCAAATTTTTGGGGCCATCAAAAATGCTATCTTTTTAGTTTTGGGTGGGAGCAATTAAGTAATAACCTAAAAAAGTCCATATCTGTGCCGGGTCGCACCTTCCTCTGTGTAAGCTGGGGCTGTGGCTCAGGGTGCCGGGTCACACCTTCCTCAGTGTAAGCTGGGACTGTGGCTCAGGGTGCCGGGTCACACCTTCCTCAGTGTAAGCTGGGACTGTGGCTCAGGGTGGCAGGTCACACCTTCCTCAGTGTAAGCTGGGACTGTGGCTCAGGGTGGCAGGTCACACCTTCCTCAGTGTAAGCTGGGACTGTGGCTCAGGGTGCCGGGTCACACCTTCCTCAGTGTAAGCTGGGACTGTGGCTCAGGGTGGCAGGTCACACCTTCCTCAGTGTAAGTTGGGACTGTGGCTCAGGGTGCCGGGTCACACCTTCCTCAGTGTAAGCTGGGACTGTGGCTCAGGGTGGCGGGTCGCACCTTCCTCAGTGTAACCTGGGACTGTGGCTCGGGGTGCCGGGTCGCACCTTCAGTCCTTCATGAGGAACCATTGGAACTTGGAATGCCCGGATTAGTCAGCGGTCGGGAATCCCTGTTTGTGCGACCCTACTTGGTGCGACCCCACTTGGTGCGACCCATTCACCTTTGTCAATACAGACATGATGTCCTAACGAGTTCAGCGCCCGATTCCCATACGGGATGTCGTGGGTTCGGTCTGTGGCTGAGTCAAAACAATGACTAAAAACCTAAGCGATTATACTAATGTCGTAGGGGTGATGAAAATGGGAAATATTACGCCGAGAACGGGACTCGGACACACATCTCTTTGCATTCTGGGCCAATATGCTAACCATTACACCACCTAGGCTCCCTGATATCACCCACTACCCACGCCTACATGTCTATGTGGTTACTTGCCTGAGAGGTCAGTGCAGACTAGTACACTCATCCCCTGGAATTGTAAGTCTTGTATTGCTTACAATTACATACATACAGGCAATGCACTTACATATACATACTTAGCTTCAACAACTATACAAGCGCATAGCTTGTACAGGATCCTGGTCATGGCACCAGTGTCATGGGCGGGTGATGAAAATGGCAAATATTGCACCTAGAGCGGGAATTGAATCGACATCTTTTCGCATTCCGGGTTTGCATCTGGCTCCCTGATATTACCACACCACCCACGCTTACCTGTCTATGCGGCTCCTTGAATAAGAGGTCAGTGCAGACTACTACACTAACAAAAGCAAGAGCAGTACCGACTCCAGCCCTAATATCATCACACCTGTAGTTTAGGCTTCCTTACTCCCGAACGCCAAAACTCTGACACCATAGACTACTACACTAACACAGGTTCTATTCAATTGGCTCGGTATTCCTTTCTGTGGCGACAAGTATTTAACAAGTGCACCAATATGTAAGTTAGATATGTCGAATAAAATCTAGATAATTGCTTTGGGTTAGAACATTTTATATTTACATCAGACTGTGCAGCTTAAAAGGTATTAGTATCAATTGAATTGGACATTCTAAGCTAAGAGCTAAGACCTGGCATGTAGATGTAAATTGATATAATGCACCTCATTCTCATTACTTATTGCATTGTGAACCCTTTAATTTAATCATTTATTTCACACTTCAATTTTCTATATAAACCATGTAATAAAATGGTGTAAATACATAAATTACGGTCGGAAGACCAGTGCTACGGCACTGACAAAAGATACATTTGAATGCAATTAATTTACCAAAAGAAAACCCCCAAAACATGGGGACTCGGCTGACGTGGTCCGGCTCGGTGCCTGTCGAGGCGTGCTGTTGGTAGCGGCGCCTGTTCACACCCACCCGGCGCCAGGCGCCAGGCGCCCGGCGCCCGGCGCCCCATTAGCGCCGCGTCAAGTCCGGCCGTGTCCGGACGCCTGTTTTGCGCCTCATTGTGTGGCAGGTGCTCAGAGCAGCTCGGGTCGTTACTGCTTCCCGCCCCGCGCCCCGGGACTGGCAGATCCCTCCCGGTAACACCCCACACCCCGCCACCCGGCAGCCCTGAGCGTTTCCAAGAACTCACACCTGGTAACACATTCACAATGCCACCTGGTAGGACATTCACAACGCCACCTGGTAGGACATGCACAACGCCACCTGGTGGGACATTCACAACGCCACCTGGTGGGACCTGCACAACGCCACCTGGTGGGACATGCACAAAGCATCTGGTTGGACATTCACAACGCCACCTGGTGGGACATGCATAACGCCATCTGGTTGCACATGCACAACGCCACCTGGTGGGACATGTACAACGCCATCTGGTTGCACATTCACAACGCCACCTGGTGGGACATGCACAACGCCACACCAGGCATGCAGCATGCGTATGAAGATTATGTATGGTATAAATAATTATGTGAGTATAAATGAATGACTACCAATCATTTCCAATCATCTCCTTTGCTATCTGATTACTCGATGTCTGCCACCACCCTTAGCCATCATGAACAAACCATCAACACACCAAACATCCTACACAACTATCAATCTGTTTAAACACATTGAACATTATATAAGACAGACAAAATGTCTTGTCAACTCTGAACTTAACTTGTTTTATAAGAGAAAAAATGTTACCCACAACGATTATTTGAGTTGCCCCGAGTATACACCTTCTACTCGGTGCTGCTCCCCATTTTTGCATGAACTACAGTGACTGGTGCTGTACATTATACAGCAGGAACCACTCCCTTAATTCTACAGGATCGGTGCTGTAACTAATACAGCACTGATCAAACTTAGATTATTGAGACTGTCAATTCTAATAGTAAGATGGCCGGAAGACCAGTGCTCCGGCGCTGACAAATGTCATGTTCAGATGAATAAATACGTTACCAATATTGACCTATATGCTACACCTAACTTCGTGTACAACAAATGCTTGGACGAGCCAGACACCGGCGCCACCTACATGAGGTCTGCGTCACTAATCTGCCAGCACGCCCCTTCCCAATTGTAAAGCGCGCACCGCTGGATTCTGCCCGCCCGCGATCTGAGAGTGAGACACACATTTCAGGAAGCAGGATCTTTGTAAAATGGTTGCCTGTTGTCTGTTGTCCGATCTCGTGGCCGCATTTAATCGGGACTCGGCAAGCTGACGCCAGGTGTCAGCACTACACACAGGTGACGTTCCGTTGTATCTAATTTCAATGTACACACATTGCCTCACCTTGGATATTTATTCTTGAAAACAGTAAAAGTCATTCAGAATAACCAGGTTCTATGCAGAAAACAGCATTATAACCATGGTTACCTCTCAAAGTTGCACAGTCCGATGGTTTTGAGTTTCTACCATAAATAAGTTGAGTTGATCGTTACAATCCACTTTACTTTAACTTGAAACTACTTTTATTTTTAAATGGCTAACTTTGACGATATTTGAAGTAAAACCATGCGAAATTCTTTAATTTTTAAATTGTTGTTGGTGATGCACTTATTTACCTTGCTCGTAACGGATAGGTGTTAATACTTGTCTTCACCGCTGGGCAGCACTAGTCCAATTTGATTCAAATCTTTGGAATTTAGCTTTAGTAATAATTTAGGTTTTCTTGTTTCTTACAAGCTGAGTTTGTCCATCTATGTTTATAACAGTACAACAAAGTAGCACAAACTGCAGCAACACATGCTTAGTGAGAGCACCACAAAATCAAATCTCGGGAAGTGTCTCTATTGCTTTCATAAATGTGACGCTTTCATTGGGGTACACAGCTTTAAAACAAGATACCCAGACGGGATGGCCGAATCAGTTAGAGCGTCCGTCTCCCGTGTTGGTAGACCATGGGATCGTGGGTTCGAACCCTGGTCGAGTCAAACTGATGACTTAAAAATGGATACATGTTGCTTCCTAGCCTGGCGCTCGGCATTATGAGGATAGGGCAAGGACTGGTTGGCACAGTGTAAGGATAATGTGACTGAGTGGGATATCAGGTCATGGTGCTGGTGGCCCGGTCTCCCAGTGGGGCAGCACTATAAAGTCGCCATGAGTGCGCACTGTCACAATTCGGTACCCGTCCTGATATGTCTTTAGATGTTGCTAGGACGTAAAACAACAAGCAACAAACAAACAATTAAAACAAGATCTTTCAGACCCCACTATAAAATATAAAGTTAAGAAACACTCGACTATATTTGTCCTTGTAAGAATGTGGCTAAGTAACCATCAGAAGGCTAAGTCGCGTCCAGGTACAAGAATGCCTCTCTAAGTCTAAGTCTAAGTGAAGACTATGCACACTACGCAGACTATCAGCGACACCACGAGGGCGACAAGCCGATGCATGGAGTGCATGCTTAGAATACATTGCGCGACAGGAGGATCATTGCTGAGATAGTTGCGCATGCGCATGTTGCTTGCGTCCTGCTGGTGTCTTAATTAACAGTAACACCGGAAACAATCACTTAGATCTGCACATCGCCCCCCCCCCTCCCCCTCCCCCGGCGTCAATGAGAGCCATGAGTGGTGGGCAGCATTAACCTGCAACACTCGCTCCTTCAAGTTCAAATTACCAGTCTCCGATTATCGGGCAATATGAGGCGAACTTGAAGCTGCGTTTCGAATCAGTCACTGCGATGCATTTCACATTTACGTGTTGCAGTCATGCGCAGTTCAGCACCCACACTTCACCAGTGTAGGCAGACATCACTAAGATAAGGAAAGCTTGTTTTATTTAATGACGCTTCTCGAGCTCATAGATTTTGATCATCAGCTATTGGATGTCAAATATATGGTCATTCTGACATATTTCTTTGGAGGAAACCCGCTGCCACCACATAGGCTACTCTTTCCAATAAGCAGCAAGGGGTCTTTTATATGCACTTTCCCACATACAGGACAGGGCATATGGCAGCCTTCGATAAACCAGTTGTGGATCCACAACACTAAGATAAGGGGATCTGAGAACTCTGAATGGTGCCGGCACACTCCAACAGTCTGCCACAGCCTCAGGTGCCGGCACACTCCAGCAGTCTGCCACAGCCTCAGGCGCCGGCACACTCCAACAGTCTGCCCCAGCCTCAGGCGCCGGCACACTCCAACAGTCTGCCACAGCCTCAGGCGCCGGCACACTCCAGCAGTCTGCCACAGCCTCAGGTGCCGGCACACTCCAGCAGTCTGCCACAGCCTCAGGCACAGGACTCTCCAGCAGTCTGCCACAGCCTCAGGCGCAGGACTCTCCAGCAGTCTGCCACAGCCTCAGGCGCTGGCACACTCCAGCAGTTTGCCATAACCTCAGGCGCCGGCACACTCCAGCAGTCTGCCACAGCCTCAGGCGCCGGCACACTCCAGCAGTCTGCCACAGCCTCAGGCGCCGGCCCACTCCAGCAGTCTGCCACAACCTCAGGCGCCGGCACACTCCAGCAGTCTGCCACAGCCTCAGGCGCCGGCACACTCCAGCAGTCTGCCACAGCCTCAGGCGCAGGACTCTCCAGCAGTCTGCCACAGCCTCAGGCGCCGGCCCACTCCAGCAGTCTGCCACAGCCTCAGGCGCCGGCCCACTCCAGCAGTCTGCCACAGCCTCAGGCGCAGCACACTCCAGCAGTCTGCCACAGCCTCATGCGCAGGACTCTCCAGCAGTCTGCCACAACCTCAGGCGCAGGACTCTCCAGCACCCCCCTCCCCCAGTCCGCTAACTTCATTCCATTTCCGGAAAATGTAAGATCAAACCAAAGATACGGACTATTAAAACAAATCCACCATACACACACGTGTGACATGGGACAGTGCCACTGTGAGGTTACATAACCCCTCCCACTAACAACCAATGGATACACACATGTGTGACATGGGACAGTGCCACTGTGATGTTACATAACCCTTCCCACTAACAACCAACAGACACACACATGTGTGACATGGGACAGTGCCACTGTGAGGTTACATAACCCCTCCCACTAACAACCAACAGACACACACATGTGTGACATGGGACAGTGCCACTGTGAGGTTACATAACCCCTCCCACTAACAACCAACACTACACACATGTGTGACATGGGACAGTGCCACTGTGAGGTTACATAACCCCTCCCACTAACAACCAACAGACACACACATGTGTGACATGGGACAGTGCCACTGTGAGGTTGCATAACCCCGCCCACTAACAACCAACAGACACACACGTGTGTGACATGGGACAGTGCCACTGTGAGGTTACATAACCCCTCCCACTAACAACCAACAGACACACACATGTGTGACATGGGACAGTGCTACTGTGAGGTTACATAACCCCTCCCACTAGCAACCAATGGACACACACATGTGTGACATGGGACACTCACCTTCTCCGGCATCAGCTCGCTGTCTCCCCACCCCGCTGACCGCTTCCGGGTCAGGGACCCCGCCTCTATGCACGCCACGCAGACGATCAGCGACAGCATGAGGGCGACAAGCCGGGAACAAGCCATGTCGCTGGGTGTAGAGTGGCGTGAAGTGGCGTGGAGTGGCGTGGAGTGGCGTGGAGTGGCGTGGAGTGGCGTGGAGTGGCGTGGAGTGGCGTGGAGTGGCGTGGAGTGGTTGGATTTGAGAGTGCGCGGTGGAGGCTCTTCTTGGTTCCGGTGTCGACGAGGTTCTGAGCCGGACCACCCACCAGAGCCTCGTTTTAAACTTCTCGGCGCCGCTTATTTGCATAATATCGGACGCCGCCTGCCCGCGCCGAGGAACGGAGGAAGGAAGGCGGGAGGGAGAGTGGGAGGGTGGGCGGGGGAGTGTGAGGGTGGGAGGGTGGGAGGGTGGGCGGATGGGTGGGTGGGCGGGAGAGTGGGCGGGAAAGTGGGAGGGCGGTTGGAAGGGTTGTTGTTGTTGAAGATTTATACTGCCTATCATGGATAAGCCTGAATAGGCTTGTTTTCACCATTAGACAGTTTGTCGAGAGAAAGCCCGAGTCTACACTTTTACCGACCCAAGGGATTTTTAAACTCCCACACCACATAGACATGGTATGAGAGCAATCAGCCTTTGATGTCGCTATAAGTTATACACAGCGGCGGAAATCCAAATTGGCAGAGATGGGGGCATGGGGAATCGAACCACCGACCTTCAGATTAGGAGTCCGACCTAGAAAAATGTCAGACACTCTAACCACTCATCCACAGAGAACACCACGGGAGGGTGGATGGGAGGGTGGGAGGGCGGCTGGGGAGAGTTGGGAGGGCGGATGGTAGGGTGGGAGGGTGTGTGGGGGAGTGGGAGTCTGGGAGGGTGGGTGGGGGGGCGGGAGAGTGGGCAGGACAGTGGGAGGGGAGGTGTGTGGGCGGGAGGCGCGAGGGGAGGGTGGGATGTGGATCACGCGGTTGTAAGTGTCGGGTGGTGGGTGGTGGGTGGTGGGTGGCGGGTGGTGGGTGGTGGGTAGAAGTGGTTGGTGGTGGGTGGGAGTGGGGGGGTGGAAGTGGGGGTGGTGAGTGGTGGGTTAGAGGTAGTGGGTGGTGGGTGGAAGTTGTGGGTGGTGGGTGGTGGGAGTGGGTGTGGAAGAGGTCGTTGGTGGTGGTGGGTAGAAGTAATGGGTGGTGGTGGGGTTTGGGGTGGGTAGAAGTGGTGGGTGGTGGGTGGTGAGGGGGGGGGGAGTGTGGGTGGTGGGTGGTGGGTGGTGGGTGGTGGGTGGGAGAGGGGGGTGGGTGGGGAGAGGGGGGTGGGTAGAAGTGGTGGGTGGTGGGTGGGAGTGGGGGGCGGGAGTTGTGGGTGGTGGGTGGTGGGGGTGGGTAGAGGTAGGTGAGTGGTGGGTGGTGGGTGGGAGAGGGGGGTTGGTAGAAGTGGTGGGTGGTGGGTGGGAGAGGGGGGTGGGAGTGGTGGGTGGTGGGTGGTGGGTGGTGGGTAGAAGTAGTGGGTGGTGGGTGGGAGAGGGGGGTGGGTAGAAGTGGTGGGTGGTGGGTGGTGGGTGGTGGGTGGTGGGTAGAAGTAGTGGGTGGTGGGTGGGAGTGGGGGGTGGGTAGAAGTGGTGGGTGGTGGGCGGGAGTGGGAGTGAGAGGGTGGCTGTTGGTGGTTCGGGGAATAGCGGAAAGTTGCTGATGTCACAGGTAGGGTTACAGAACTTACAGGAAGTTGAGGAGGCGGGTGGCGGGAGGGTGTGGTGGGGGGGGGGGGTATGGGGGATACCGGGTGCGGCGGTTGGAGTGGACATGGAACAGACATACCTGTTTGGACGCGCACATCATTTAATGACAATATTTGTCAAGTGTGGGATCTGCGCACTGCCGGGCGTGTACTTCCGGTCACATGACGCGCTGTGCGCGCTGTACGGCATGGCGCTCCATGCAGCGTTTTCGCAATGCGCTCCTACTGATTGGTAGAAGTCAAGCAACCCATGGACATAGCCGGAAGTTAAGAAGATACACCACAGAACGGCTGTAAGCGAGTGTCTGTTTAGCAATAAGCCATGTTCACACGTACAGAGTTAAATCGGTTCAGTTAAACCCGCCACCTCACAAACTGGTTTACATGAAGCAAACTAGTTGAGTCGACTTAGCAGTAGACCAATTTAGCATGATGTTCACACACATGTTTTAAACTGGATTAGTTCAAGCGGTTGACTTAAACCGGTTTAAGGTGTATGTACGAACGAGGCTATAGAGTAATAGACGATGGGAATAAGCCATCGACAAGAGCAGTCTCCACCCGTAAGTGAACATTTGTAAGGATGGTCTGGACACGCGCCAGGCCTGAGACTAGAACCTTTACTATTATGCCCGGTACACACCTCCCGTATACAACCTAAAACTGCCCATTTCACGACTAAGTTTGAGTTTTAGTCGTTAGGTGTGCGACCCCCTAGCACACCAGAGCTTGCGATTCGCGACTTAAAACTCAGTTTTAGGGCTTAAAACTCGAATCACAAGACATTAGAAAAATGAATCGGCCAGTTTTACGTCGTGAAACGGGATGGGTCGGGTTGTGAAATACAGTCAGTTTTAGTGCGTGAATCATATACCGGAGGTGTGTACCAGGCATTACGGAGACTAGTAACAGTACCCGCACAGCTCAGCATTTAGTGAAAGCTGCATAGTCCGATGAAGCATCACATCTTCAAAACAAAAGCACTCACCTAGATTTTATTCTACATATCTAACTTAGATATCGGTGCACTTATTAAACATTTGTTGCTGCATAGAAGGGCGTAATAAGTTAATTTAACAGATCCTGTTATTGCACAAGCCTATTATGGTGTTAGAGTTTTCGCATGCTTGCCAAAATCAATTTAGGATGCTTACACTTCAAATATCTCAAAAGTTAGCTATTTAAAATGAAAGTTACTTCAAACTAAAGTAAGGTATGTTATAACAACAAATTATATATATTTATCAGAGAAAAATATCAGAAACTCAAAAGCATCGGGTTATGCAACTCTAAGAGATAACATTGCAATCAGTGAACCAATACCCACATGTGTGTACCATATTATTAGATTGGGCTTGTGGTGAAGATGGGGGTGGGGTAGGTTGTAGGTGAGCTGGGGTGTGTGGAGGTGAGGGCGGGGTGTGTGGAGGTGAGCGTGGGGTGAGTGGAGGTGAGGGCGGGGTGTTTGAAGGTGAGGGAGGGGTGTGTGGAGGTGAGGGTG
>JASIRB010003269.1:0-85828 GCA_030323885.1 Branchipolynoe longqiensis | reverse complement strand
GTGAGGCTGGGGTGTGTGGAGGTGAGGCCGAGGTGTGTGGAGGTGAGGGTGGGGTGTGTTGAGGTGAGGGCGGGGTGTGTGGTGGTGAGGGCGGGGTGTGTGGAGGTGAGGGCGGGGTGTGTGGAGGTGAGGGCGGGGTGAGGTGAGGGCGGGGTGTGTGGAGGTGAGGGTGGGGTGTTTGGAGGTGAGGGTGGGGTGAGTGGAGGTGAGGGTGGGGTGTGTGGAGGTGAGGGCGGGGTGTGTGGAGGTGAGGGCGGGGTGTGTCCAGGTGAGGGCGGGGTATGTGGAGGTGAGGGTGGGGTGTTTGGAGGTGAGCGTGGGGTGAGTGGAGGTGAGGGTGGGGTGTGTGGAGGTGAGGGCGGGGTGTGTGTAGATGAGGGCAAGGTGGGGTGTAAGTGAGGGCGCGGGATATGTGGACGTGAGGGGGTGGGGTGCAAGTTTTGAATTTCTGTATTTTTTCTGAGATAAATATATTAGATCGATCACTAGCATCTACTTTACATCAATTCAAACTTACTTTTATTTTAAATTATAAACCGTTAAGATATTTTGAGTGCAACCATGGAAAACTTGCCAAAGTCTGATACCATAACATGCAGTAATATCTTCTTTTAAATTGACTCAGTATTACCTTCTACGCAGAAACAAATGCTTAATAAGTGCATCAGTATCTAAGTTAGATATGTGAAATAAAATCTAGTTACTTGGTTTGGTTTTGAATATTTGATATTTTCATAATGGCCCACAGCCCTCCGACTCTCTCTCACACGCAGTCACACGGAAGAACACCAAGATTCAATACAGTGTACGCTTCACCCTTGGTTTATTGAACCATCTGCTCTCCGCGGCGTCAGTAGTTGTCTGACCCGCCCCCTGACTCGCCAGATCCCACATCGACTCTATAGGTGTGTGTGGGGGGGTGGGTCAACCACACGCAGTAGAGGTCAGCCCAGTTGGGGTCTGACCGGTGGCTACCCGTGCCGCCACCTGGCGCAGTGCAATGGTACTGCGCTGGTGGCGTCGTAGTCTCCGCTGCTACCGCATGATAGTAGAGCTCATGTTCAGACTACTACAAGACTATGCAGCTTTAAGCCCAGAGGTATCCCGCCAGGACTCGTCTCATGATTACAGACGACCGGGAGACAAACATAGACAGCACCTGCCCCATCAGGACTGCGGAGGAGGGGCGGGGGCGGTGGCGGGGACGGGGGCGGGGGCGGGGGCGTGGGCGGGGCGGGGGCGGAGTGTGCGGGGGCGGGGATGGTGCGGGGGGGGCAGATCTGTGTAACTGTCTGCGTGCAGGGCTGCCATGCCGCAGGTGGCACCGTGTGATGTCACGTGGCGACTTCTCAGCCTTGTAGGTACAGGCTCCCACCAGGTCACAGCCAGCTCACCCCTCACCCTGAACCATCTAACACAATACCAGTCAGTCATGGCTCATTTCACACTGTCCAACCCCCTCACCCCTACACCCTCTAACATAACACCAGTCCGTCACGGCTCATTGCACATTGAACACTCCCTCTAACACTACACCGGCCTGTCACAGCTCATTGCACATTGACTACCACCCTCACCCCTACACCCTCTAACACGACACCAGTCCGTCATACCTCATTGCACATTGACCATCCCCTTACCGGTACACCCTCTAACACTACACCAGCCCGTCACGGCTCATTGCACATTGAACACTCCCTCTAACACTACACCGGCCTGTCACAGCTCATTGCACATTGACTACCACCCTCACCCCTACACCCTCTAACAC
Source organism: Branchipolynoe longqiensis (assembly GCA_030323885.1). Lineage (NCBI taxonomy): Eukaryota > Metazoa > Annelida > Polychaeta > Phyllodocida > Polynoidae > Branchipolynoe > Branchipolynoe longqiensis. The sequence continues at coordinate 84,057 of JASIRB010003269.1, read as the reverse complement.
GACACCAGTCCGTCATGGCTCATTGCACATTGACCATCCCCTTACCGCTACACCCTCTAACACTACACCAGCCCATCATGGCTCATTGCACATTGAACACTCCCTCACCCCTACACCTCTAACACTACACCAGTCCGTCACGGCTCATTGCATATTGACTACCACCCTCACCCCTACACCCTCTACCACGACACCAGTCCATCACGGCTCATTGCACATTGACAACAGCCCTCACCCCAACACACGGCTGTCATGGCTCATTGCACATTGAACACTCCCTTACCCCTGCACCCTCACTACACCAGTCAGTCACAGCTCATTGCACATTGACCACCCGTTACCGCTACACCCTCTAACACTGCACCAGCACGTCACGGCTCATTGCACATTGAACACTCCCTCACCCCTGCACCCTCTAACACTACACCGACCCATCACGGCTTATTGCACATTGAACACCCCCTCACTCCTACACCCTCTAAGTCTAACACTACCCTAGCCGGTAACGGTTCATTGCACACTGTCCATGGCTTTGTCAATGTGTAGTACATGGTGCTGTGAGGATAAGTGGCGCTGTGCAGGTGACAGGTGTGACAGGTGTGAAACACCTGTCACACCTGGGTGACAGGTGTGACAGATGAAACATACCTGTCACACCTGTCACCCAGGTATGACAAATGTGTTCCACCTGTCACACATGGCACCTTCTTCTGTCGTCTTTTTGAGGCCGGACGCATTAACAAAGCGTCATCTTACACTGAACTGCCTCGTAACTGGAGAAAGCGCGTCTAATAAGTAATAAGTAATAGCGCCAACTGCGGGCCTTTCATGAACCACGCATCCTCCTTCACCACTCCCAGCAATGGCAGGCTTATATATACATATATATATAGTATATATAATGTAAGCAAGAGGAGGCGACAAACATATATATGAGTTGGGCGATATCAATTTATTAACAATTGCAAACAGTGTAGTGATAATCAAATTAGCATCCTTGAATGCGATATCAACGATGAACAATTAGAACTGGCAAATATTCAATAGCATGATAATCAATCAGCATAGTAGTATGCGATATCAATGATGAACAGTTAGCATCGTATTTAAAGTCTCACAATTCACAATATCAATCAATAATATCGTGAGAGTGATATCTGGCTGGTCCAACTGCCAAGGGCGAAGCCCGAACCCAGCCAAGAAGAGACAGAGAAGAAAAAAAAAAATTAGAAGAGAAAAGAGAGAGAGAAAAAAACAACAACATATATAACGTAAATAATAAGTAAGAGGACAAAATATATATACAATATGTACATAGCAACAAAAGAAAAATAGGTGAAAATAAAAAATAAAAATTATACTCATACTAGGCAGTCGTCAATTGCGGCAGCTGCCTACATATCATTAGGTATCCATTCGGAAATTGGCAAAGTAATGTACTTATACACACAGTCAGACCATCAATCCCCCCGTGTTTTGATTTCCTCTATACTTGCACCTTGCATGTGCAAGAAGGTACAACCACCTCTCCTAAGAGAATGACATGAATAATCATTGGGGTATAAATCTGCAATCGCACACAAGTATTTGATAGTTGATTGCAACACACGATAGGTCAAGGGCATATGCCCCCCATCTGGAGAAGGTACCTGAAATGCTGGTGTGTCATGAGACAGAGGAGTCTGGTCAAAAATGCAGCTTAGTCCAATGGACATCAAAAAGTGCCTGATTCCGCACTCGAGCCACAGGGACCAACAACTTATGCTCACCGAATTGAATTGTCTTAGACTTTCTGATAGATATCAGCATGCCCCAGGATAAATATTGGAAGTCAGCACATAGCAAGACTGAATCCAATTGTGTCAGCTGACACTTACGCAACAGGGCTCTGAAGCCAGTTAATCTCGCTGCTCGGGTAGCAATGTGTCCTGGTGAATCCGATAGAAACGAGAACATTGTCAACAAATTAAGTGGCAACAATGGTTTAGCAGTTCTAACAGCACACCCCCAGGGTACGCTTAACCCCCCCTAGGGTAGTCTTCACTGTATGGTTACTGTAATCCATTGCAGGAACACCTTCAGATCTTAGAAAAAAATTCAAGGCTGATAAATAGTTCTTTATGGAACTATACTTCAAGGAATGAGACAACCAAGCTATATATATAGCCACCTGTGTTGCCGAACAAGGAATAGGAGTTAGCAGACCTTGAAATTTGCCTATAAATTACAAATATTTATGTAACTGCATTGAGCGAGTGGCGAGACTGTTTGGAGCATAATAATGCGCGGTGATAGCCTTCGCTTCAATTTGAAGGTCCGTGAGACCTATAATGTAAAGTGTCACATAACACACTAGCATTTGAATAAATGCGAACAACATAACAAATCACCTTCATCAACATTACTAATTCTTTCATGCTGGTTAGGGCTTTCCTACCTGCTAATGCTGTCACATATAACATTATAGTTAGTTCTTATACGAACAGCTGATATATTAAAATTATATGCAACGGATAGCCAAAATATTTTCCTTATCCAAGTCATTATCAATTCATTTTTTGATTTACCATTCACTAATGCTGATCGTACTGCATTATTGTCTGTTATAAAAACAACGTTCTTATTTTTCCAAAGGTGTGACCAACGGTTCACCGCTGCAAGAACCGCCCACATCTCCTTCACATTTATATGTTCACTTGAGCAGTCATCGCCAGCAAATGCCAAATGATACGACAACCGTTTAATATGGAATTTATTTTTAAAGAAACCAACACACCAGTCAGCATCATGCAAGGCACCAAACGCCTGCAAGGAAGCATCAGTGTAAACAGACTGCATGTCTGCATGTCTACCAAGGATCTTCTCCTCACCATTAAACTGGTCAACATAATCCAGCCACCATCGTATTTCCTCGCGAAATGCGGCATTAATCCTAAATTTATGAAATGGTAATTTTAGACATTTTACCGCACTGTGTACATGAGTCGAGAAAGAACGACCACCACATACTACTACTGAACAATGTGACAACCTGCCACCCAACCATTCCAACTCTTTACGGGTTGCCTTACGCCTGTTTACAAATAATAATAAATGTGATTTCAGTTTTACTAATTTATCAAAAGGAAGTTTAACCCTAAGATTTATAGTGTCAATTTCAATACCCAAGAATCTACCATTAGTCGAAGGCATTAATAGCTTAGCATAACTTATGTAGAAACCAATTCTACGTAATATATTCATTAATTTTAGCTGGTTATCGATACAGTCCTGATAGGACTCACCAAGTACCGCAAATCCGTCCAAATAATTAACGACCCGCGAATTTCCACCACGAACCGCACAGCGGTAAATGAAATCCGAGATTTTACTAAAAATGTATGGACTTGAAGAAAGTCCCATAGAGAGGCTGTTGTCAAGGAAGTAATGGCGACTTCCATTAATATCCCAAATTAAACCCTGCCTCTGCCTATCAGAAGGGTGGATACTTATAGCGCGGTAAGCATCCTGTATGTCCACTATCACAATATAGTCATTCCTAACCATCATATCAGTCAAGGTATTGACACTTTTATAGCCAAACTTACAACAAGTCTCTGACACAAAATTGTTTACCGATTTTAAATAAGGTTCACTACAATCGACTATAACTCTGTAACCGCTACCAGTTGACTTTGGAATACAAAATAGGTTATGCGAGTAGGCTGGAAGCTTTTCCATGTAACTAATATATTCCTTCTCAATTTCCAGTTTAAATTTTGTTTCTATTATCTTCCCCTGCTCCGTGTCATTACAATATGTGTAGCTGTTGTATTTATTATCAAAAGCTTGGTCAACAATTTTGAAGCCAAATATCGCATCATGCAGCACAAATTCCCAGTCCGGATCTGTGTCCCCCCAGTAGAAAGCCTCTACAAATACCCGACAAGGTCTCAATTGCGCGGTAACATTGGCAATTTTGTGTACACAACTACAAGTACCCTTGAAACAGTTCAGCGTTACAGCTAAATTGCAACTATCCCTAAAGTCTGAATGTTTATCGTAGGCTGTAATGGCATATCCTGAACTAGTATCAGCAACATTTAACCAAGTTGAGTCGATAGGAATCCAAGGAGGCAAGGTTGTTATGCAATTATGCATGCAATTCCCAATTACGTGTTCAAAGCACCAGCTATTTACCTTGGGCACTCGTAGCAGAGCAGGGGAAGCACACCCTTCCAACTTCTTACGCAACGTATAATTACTACCATAATCTACCTCAAAGTCATTCGTAATTATTTTTGTAGTTATAAGTAATTTATTTTTAGATGTAACATTGCTTTTAACTTTAATTTGAACCATTTCTTCCTGTTTCAGTTTTTTCGACAACTACCATGTTTATGACCCCGACTACCACATCTGGAACACCAGTGACCGAAGTCACATGTTTTTTCATCTCTGGTGCAACACTGCTCGCCGTTATAGGTGAAACACGGCTTTTTGCCGTCATGCGTGAACAGCCAAACTTGACCCGTTAGAAGACATAGTCCCCTTTTTCGTGTCCTTAATGTTCTCAAATGCATAATGCCTAAGCGGGAGCTCATTGTTACCGCCAGAAAAAACCTCAAGACCACCTTTCTGTGGTAACTTCCGAACTCCCGTGTCATATGCCACATGGGCGGCATTTGTAAATTGATTAAATTTAGCCTTAGAACTCATATAACCAATGTGCTTAATTACCGCGTGGCATGCCTGAATGTCCGTATACTCAGTAGTGTCCAGAAACCACGTGCATGTGGCCTCAACTATTTCGTACACATTCAATTTTTTAACTTGCTTACTATCACATGTGCGGTGCTTCAAGGACCACTTACGTCACCATCGTCTCTCCCTGCTAGGCATCCTGCTGCCCGAGCTGGATGACGAAGACCTGCGACCATGCCAACACCGGCGCACAAGCCCCGACTTGCTTCTGCCGCACTCGTCCAGCTTTATGTCGAGCAGCCTGAGTTTGTCCTCCAGCTGCCTCTGTTGCTGCAACAATGTCGCAACCCTCTTCTTTCGCTCCAAAGTCTCTACCTGGTCCTTCAAAGCGCATTCCTCCTCCGCCTTTGTGTCCGCTACCGCACCCCCTGTCGGTCCACGCACCTCCTTCTTCACTTCCACAGCCATGTTGCCTGCCTGCATTTCTACCTGCTCCGCACCTGTAAGCGGGTTTGCACAAGTTGCCCGCTTGGTAGTTGTCACCAAACACACAGGGCACAACTCATTCACCGGCAACTTGTGCTTCTTGCCGCAGGGCCCACAATAGTCAGTGATATGCTGCATGAAGTCGGTGCGCAGAGCGTAGTTGGGCACAAAAAAACAGACCTCAGTAGTCGCGTCGAGCGGAGCTGGAGACCGAATGACCAGTTTAGTGCAATGGGCTGCAGCAGGCAGCCTGCCTCCTGGTGTCGAACCCGGGAACCACAATAGTGTTACCGAAAATGGAAATAGCGTAGCTGGATACCTCCTTGCCTTACAGCTGCATACAGGCGTGTATATGAGTTATATATGTAATACATATATGATATATAACGAATTATACAAGTATAAATGCTGGGGGAACATATACATGTCACAATTATTCCTCGGTAGGCGTCTTCTGGAGTGTCCCCCCTCACCAGCTGTCATGGTAATACATATGGGTGGCTCCCCTCGGGAAGTACACACACACACACACACTGGAGGAATATGTACACATTTCTTTGCACACTTCGACATCAAATGGTATGTGTGAATAATGTGAAATTAAACAGCGTCACGTGAGGGAGTGGCTGATGTCTAACATTGTTTGCAGACGCCATCACGATCAGTGTCAGGCGTCAGGTGGCAGCTGATAGTGATAGTGTTGTGGCGCTTAACAATGTATTAGTAGTATATGTATTAGTAGGATATGCTGATAGTGCTGCGTCGTCTGCACCATGTATTAAGATAGGGCAAGCACTGGTTGGCTTAGTGTCAGGATAATGTGACTGAGTGGGATATCAGGCCATGGTGCTGGCGGCCTGGTCTCTCTGTGGGACAACATTATAGAGTCACCATAAGTGTGCACTGTCACAAGTCGGTACACATCCTGATATAACCTTAGATGTTGCTAGGATGTAAAACAACAACAAACAAACAAACAAAAACACACTTCCCCACCCTGCTGCATACTGCACCACTGGGTGGCCTAATTGGTAGAGCGTGGGCCTCGTGTGCGGAATGTCAGGAGTCCGGTCCCGGTCGAGTCAAACCAATGACTTTTAAATTGATAGTCGTCGCTTCCTAGCCTGGCACTCAGCATTAATAGGATCAGGCAAGGTTAGCTCAGTGTCAGGATAATGTGACTGAGTGGGATATTGGGCCGGCGGCCTGATTTCCCAGTGGGGCATCATTATAAAGTCACCATGAGTGTGCACTGTCACAAGTCGGTACTAATCCTGATATGACCTTAGATGTTGCTAGGATGTAAAACAACCAACAACAGCAACCCCTACAGCCCAACCTTACTGCCCCACCCTACTGCATACTGCCTCACCCTAAATACAAATGAAAATGAATATGCAACAAACAAACAAAATATAGAGTGAACTTAAAGGTAGTGTTTTGAACTTAAGGATAGTGTTTTGAACTTAAGGATAGTGTTTTGAGCTTGGCCACAGTATTGTTTTGAACCTACCTTCAATCAGGTTGAAAACACTACCGTTGTGTTTTGAACCTAAGTTGAAAACACTACCGTAGTGTTGTTGTGGGGTAGTATTTTGAACTTATTATACCGGCCCTCCAAATGAACTTACCCGGACTTACCACGCAGCAGACCAGGATAAGTGCACGAACACAGCCACAGGCTGCCTCACCATCTACACGAAAAACACACGTGAACCCATCACAGAGTCTTTGTTCGATAATTATGCCCTTATTTCCTAGCGGACATGACATATGGTACAAACTAGTGCTTGTGTCAAATGGCGAATTAGTCAGTAAAGTGGAACCATGATCAGAGAGCACCACACTGACAGCAGTGTTAGGTGGGTTGCACAGTTGTACATGTAGAACCCTGTCACACAGCACCACACTGACAGCAGTGTTAGGTGGGTTGCACAGTTGTACATGTAGAACCCTGTCACACAGCACCACACTGACAGCAGTGTTAGGTAGGTTACACAGTTGTACATGTAGAACCATGTTACACAGCACCACACTGACAGCAGTGTTAGGTGGGTTACACAGTTGTACACGTAGAACCCTGTCACACAGCACCACACTGACAGCAGTGTTAGGTGGGTTACACAGTTGTACATGTAGAACCCTGTCACACAGCACCACACTGACAGCAGTGTTAGGTGGGTTACACAGTTGTACATGTAACCCTGTCACACAGCACCACACTGACAGCAGTGTTAGGTGGGTTACACAGTTGTACATGTAGAACCATGTTACACAGCGCCACACTGACAGCAGTGTTAGGTGGGTTACACAGTTGTACATGTAGAACCCTGTCACACAGCACCTCACTGACAGCAGTGTTAGGTGGGTTACACAGTTGTACATGTAGCCCTGTCACACAGCACCACACTGACAGCAGTGTTAGGTGCGTTACACAGTTGTACATGTAGACCCCTGTCACACAGCACCACACTGACAGCAGTGTTAGGTGGGTTGCACAGTTGGACATGTAGAACACTGTCACACAGCACCACACTGACAGCAGTGTTAGGTGGGTTACACAGTTGTACATGTAGAACCCTGTCACACAGCACCTCACTGACAGCAGTGTTAGGTGGGTTACACAGTTGTACATGTAACCCTGTGACACAGCACCACACTGACAGCAGTGTTAGGTGGGTTGCACAGTTGGACATGTAGAACACTGTCACACAGCACCACACTGACAGCAGTGTTAGGTGGGTTATACAGTTGTACACGTAGAACCCTGTCACACAGCACCACACTGACAGCAGTGTTAGGTGGGTTACACAGTTGTACATGTAGAACCCTGTCACACATCACCACACTGACAGCAGTGTTAGGTGGGTTACACAGTTGTACACATAGAACCCTGTCACACAGCACCACACTGACAGCAGTGTTAGGTTGGTTACACAGTTGTACATGTAGAATCCTGTCACACAGCACCACACTGACAGCAGTGTTAGGTTGGTTACACAGTTGTACATGTAGAATCCTGTCACACAGCACCACACTGACAGCAGTGTTAGGTGGGTTGCACAGTTGTACATGTAGAACCCTGTCACACAGCACCACACTGACAGCAGTGTTAGGTTGGTTACACAGTTGTACATGTAGAATCCTGTCACACAGCACCACACTGACAGTAGTGTTAGGTGGGTTACACAGTTGTACATGTAGAATGCTGTCACACAGCACCACACTGACAGCAGTGTTAGGTGGGTTACATAGTTGTACATGTAGAATGCTGTCACACAGCACCACACTGACAGCAGTGTTAGGTGGGTTACATAGTTGTACATGTAGAACCCTGTCACACAGCACCACAATGACAGCAGTGTTAGGTGGGTTACACAGTTGTACATGTAGAATGCTGTCACACAGCACCAAACTGACAACAGTGTTAGGTGGGTTACACAGTTGTACACATAGAACCCTGTCACACAGCACCACACTGACAGCAGTGTTAGGTTGGTTACGCAGTTGTACATGTAGAATCCTGTCACACAGCACCACACTGAACTTAAAGGTAGTGTTTTGAACTTAAGGACAGTGTTTTGAGCGTGGCCACCACCAACATTGACCCTGAGTGTGGTGATCCTACCCAGCAGAGGGGAGGGGTAGGCCCTGAGTGCCCTTACACCCAGCCCTGCCAGCACCACTATGTCTATTTAAATCCCACTCAGGCACCCCCAGCACTCACATATATATACATACATGCGCTTGGTCACGTACACCTGTTTAGTAATAAAACATTTGCATTCCCCCCGATACCATAAATCGGAATAGTTTACAACGTACTCCACCCCTCCACTTCTTACCACCTGCGCAATGCAGCGAGAAAAGAAGTTGACATCACTACGTTGTCTTCATTTTACCTTGTTGAATCCATCAACCAATAATTAATAAAATCTTAATACCTAACATTTTTAATGGATAAGGTTTCTGACTTCGAATAAAAAAACACTCTTTTTTATAATCGCCGTTTTAGGCCCCTTAAAAAGACTACAACGCATTTCTGACATTCAATATGAGGTTAAAAGATACATGTGAACAATTTGCGACTATTTTTAGTCTAATCTGACCTTTTTCCAACTCTGTGACACTTCAGAGGTCCTTGTGACAGTCTAGAGGTTAATGTTCAGTCTGACAGCATCGACCTTACAAATCGGATTTGGTGTTACTACCATTTAGCTCCACATCGATATGCTTGGCCCGCCCATTTCATCTTTCCAGCTGTCAAATTCAGAGAACCCCAAAGATGTCGATGGTAGACACCATGGTTGCTCGACAGGTCTCCATAGAGTTAACATTGCGGATCTCAGCTCTATGAGAAACAACGCTTAAGCGGTTTGAATCGATGACCTAGTTTCATGGACTATTTTCTTCCAAAACCCAACCAAATTCTTCGATTTCACCAAAAATAAGTCACTGTGAGTGGAAATAAACACAGAAATAGATTCAAAATGTCATTGTGTATGTTATGTACAAGTATCTAACATTAAACATCAGTTTTAACAAAAATAGCACAAACAACAGAAAGCTGTATACCCACAGCATATACTCAGCATCAAAAGGTAAACAAAGCAATGACAGTGGTTCGTTTCAAACTTTGAAATTACAATGGCCACGTCTATATTATTAAATAATAGTAGATTTCTAGCTTTTAGCTTAAGTTTTACATGCTGTCACGGTTTCCATACATTTTCTCAGCAGTTGCCATAGTTTTTTCATGTTAATTGTCTCCATCGGCGAAATGTCGATTATTTCTTCAATTTAATTATATATGCCAGTGTTCTCCTCCGAACTACTGCACTTGCGTTGCGATATTGACGATATCGATCCATTCTTGTAGAGTTGCTATCGATCTTGGTAATTATTTTGCAGAAAGTTACCTTTCTTCGCGTTACATATATCTGATTTTTATTCAGTAAAGTATTTGAATGATACATTTCCTCAAGTATTTTCAACTCTCAAATCTATCCCTATAGATTATATAACAGTATGCATTTTCCAGCTCAAAGACAATCAATTTGATGCATAGACCAATTTCCATAATGTCAATGACAGCATAAAGTTAATAATATGTTTGATAATACTTGGAAATGTTCAACATCTTATGTCCATGAATTTTCAAGTGAACCAACCTTTTCATCCATTAATGACAATATTCAACATTTTATGTCAATGAATTTTCAAATGAACCACGTTTCATGACATATTTATGTCCATGAATTTTCAAATGAACCAGCTTTCATGCATAAGTGGTAATATTCGACACATTTTATGTCTATGAATTTTCAAGTGAACCACACTTGCATGGCAACAGTAATAATATTCAACCTTTTATGTCCATGAAATTTCAAGTGAACCAACCTTTTCATGGCATCAATGATAATATTCCACACTTTATGTTCATGAATCTTCAAAGATTATTGTAAGGGATTTCTTGGCCAGATCCAAAGAAATTTTAGTTTTGTTAGTAATCTAGATATCATTTACTGTATATTACTACCAGTAATCAGTTTTGTAGTATACTATAGGTTTGTAAAGCCTACATAGCTTTGTAGTTATATTATATAAATAAAGAAAAATAGTATGATACATTAAAAAAAGTTGTTTATGATCTCCATCTTTTAAATATCATTTCACTTTTTAGCCCAGCTGTTCCACACAGTCTCGCTCCTGTAAAGTCAAATAAATATGTCAAAAGATAATCATCACACACCATCATTTCTCTAGGCCCAACTGATCACAGTTCACTTCACGAAAAGTGATTAAGTATGTGTATGAGAACAAAAATAATCATCATTTCTGGCCCAACTGTTTCTCACAGTTCACTTCCGAAAAGTGATTATATAAAAAAAAAATATCTGGAGATCATATAAAAAAAAAATATATATCATCTCACCTCATAGCTCAGCTGTTCCTAACAGTCACACTCTTGTGAAGTGAAATCAATATATCTTTAACAAAATAGGAAATCCCTATAATTATTTCAGCTGACCTCCCAACGAACAGTCGCTTTTGTGAAAAATGATTTAGTTCATTCAATACCTTCTCTCAATGCATACTAAATCAATTACCAGTAAAGAATATATATAATAGGACATAGTTGTCATTAACTAGTCACATAATTTAAAATATCAAGTGGCTATGGCATCGAACATAAAATTTACCCCTATTAACAAACATGCAAAATAACTACTGACACTTCATGTAAGCACATGAATCCTTGAGACAATATACATATAATATTTCTATCATTACTTTGTGTTTTACTAACTGTGAAGAGACGCATCAGTATCTCATCATAATCATTAGTTAAAAATGTAGCTTAAGTTTAATCATCTGTTATTGTCATCACTTGTTCATTCACATCACGGAGACCAGCTAGATAAGCATCGCTTTTCTGGGATCCTTTCTGTCTGTAAGGATTGTATCACCACAGTTTATTGTAAACATACCTTGAGGAGAGTTAACATAAAAGAATTGAATTGACGGACAGCAGTGTTAGGTGGGTTACATAGTTGTACCTTGCTCGTTCTGACAGTAGATTTAGGACTGTGCATCACGCTGCTCATTGTGGAGTTAGATTTAGAACTGTGTACCACATTCTTCATTGTGGAGGTAGATTTTAGACCATGCACCACACTGTTCATTGTGGAGGTAGATTTAGGACCATACACCATGCTGTTCATTGTGGAGGTAGGTTTAGGACCATGCACCACACTGCTGATTGTGGAGGAAGGTTTATGACCGTGCACCTCATGGTTCATTGTGGAGGTCGATTTAGGACCATGTACCACACTTTGGATTCTGGAGGTAGGTGTAGGACCGTGCACCACACTGCTGATTGTGGAGGAAGATTTATGACCGTGCACCACGCTGTTCATTGTGGAGGTAGATTTAGGACCGTGCACCACACTGCTGATTGTGGAGTTAGGTTTAGGACCATGGACTACACTGTTCATTGTGGAGGTAGATTTAGGACCGTGCACCACACTGCTGATTGTGGAGGTAGGTTTAGGACCGTGCAACACACTGCTGATTGTGGAGGTAGGCTTAGAACCATGCACCACACTGCTGATTGTGAGGTAGGTTTAGGACCGTGCACCACACTGCTGATTGTGGAGGTAGATTTAGGACCATGCATCACACTGCTGAGTGTGTAGGTAGATTTATGACCGTGCACCACACTGTTCATTGTGGAGGTAGATTTATGACCGTGCACCACACTGTTCATTGTGGAGGTAGATTTAGGACCGTGCACCACACTGCTGATTGTGGAGGTAAGTTTAGGGCCATCCACCGGACTGCTGATTTGTGGAGGTAGATTTAGGACCGTGCACCACAGTGCTGATTGTGGATGTAGGTTTAGTACCATGCACCACACTGCTGATTGTGGAGGTAGATTTATGACCGTGCACCACACTGTTCATTGTGGAGGTAGATTTATGACCGTGCACCACACTGTTCATTGTGGAGGTAGATTTATGACCGTGCACCACACTGTTCATTGTGTAGGTAGATTTAGGACCCTGCACCACACTGCTGATTGTCGAGGTAGATTTAGGACCATGCATCACACTGTTCATTGTGGAGGTAGATTTAGGACCGTGCACCACAGTGCTGATTGTGGATGTAGGTTTAGGACCATGCACCACACTGCTGATTGTGGAGGCAGATTTATGATCGTGCACCATGATGTTCATTGTGGAGGTAGATTTAGGACCGTGCACCACACTGCTGATTGTTGAGGTATGTTTAGGACCGCGCACCACACTGCTGTTTGTGGAGGTAGGTTTAGGACCGTGCACCACACTGCTGATTGTTGAGGTAGGTTTAGGACCATGCACCACACTGCTGATTGTGGAGGTAGATTTAGGACTGTGCTCCACACTGCTGATTGTGGAGGTAGGTTTAGGACCGTGCACCACACTGCTGATTGTGGAGGTAGATTTAGGACCGTGCACCACACTGGTGATTGTGGAGGTAGGTTCATGACCGTGCACCACACTGCTGATTGTGGAGGTAGGTTCATGACCGTGCACCACACTGCTGATTGTAGAGGTAGATTTTGGACCGTGCACCACACTGCTGATTGTGGAGGTAGGTTCATGACCGTGCACCACACTGCTGATTGTGGAGGTAGGTTCATCACCGTGCACCACACTGCTGATTGTGGAGGTAGATTTAAGACCGTGCACCACACTGCTGATTGTGGAAACGCACCACATGCTATTGGAGGTAGGTTCATGACCGTGCACCACACTGCTGATTGTGGAGGTAGGTTTATGACCGTGCACCACACTGCTGATTGTGGAGGTAGGTTTATGACCGTGCACCACACTGCTGATTGTGGAGGTAGGTTCATGACCGTGCACCACACTGCTGATTGTGGAGGTAGGTTTATGACCGTGCACCACACTGCTGATTGTGGAGGTAGGTTTATGACCGTGCACCACACTGCTGATTGTGGAGGTAGGTTCATCACCGTGCACCAGACTGCTGATTGTGGAGGTAGGTTCATGACCGTGCACCACACTGCTGATTGTGGAGGTAGGTTCATGACCGTGCACCACACTGCTGATTGTGGAGGTAGGTTCATCACCGTGCACCAGACTGTTGGGTTTCACGCCTACTGCTGGTGTTTCGCCAGTACAGCGGCCCCTGGTGGATGAAGGCTCTCTTTGTTTATCTTTCTGGCCAGATCTCCCTTACAAACTGTCGGTAACCAGGTAACGACGACCAGCCTGCGGACACATCTTTAGGGCAGCAACCAGCCGGCAAGCCTGCTTTGTAGTCGTTCATCGGAAGTGACTTGTCTAATTCACCCAAACAGACAGTTATATACACATATACTGTATATATATACTGTATATATAGATATATACATATATACACACATATATACTGTATATTTACATATATACTGTATGTATATATATACAGTATATATGTATATACAGTATATACTGTATATATACATATATACTGTATGTATATATATACAGTATATATGTATATACAGTATATACTGCATATATAAACATATACACTGTATATATAAACAGATATACTGTGTATACTGTATATATGAAGAGTTCAGGCACAAAACCACGTAAACGCCAATCCAAAAATAGAGATAAACCTTGGAATCAAACCCTCAACAACGTTTTAAAATGTTATATTCCTGCTATTTTCTTCATTGCTCCATAACCATGCGATCATATGAAAAGTGAAATTAGTTAGAATTAAAATTATTTTCAGGTAAAAATCGTTGATTTAAAATAGATTTTTGGATTGGCGTTTACATGGTTTTGCGCCTGAACTCTTCGTATATACATATATAATTATTTCCTACAAGAAAGAAGGAAAGACAAACAAGGTAGTGGGATGGAAAACTGTATTCTCTGGCAAGAGGTAAGCGCCCTCAGCCGATAAACAAACATTTTTAAGCGAGTGGTACAGGCGAGAGGCTGAGGCATGACAGCTGAATAGACCAGGTGGCAGCACCAGGCAAGGAGGGGAGCCTGACCAGTCCAATTGAGTGGTTAAGTGTCAGTCGTTGAGAAGTGTCAGAACATGGTGCAGCAGGGGCACACTTAGAGGATAATCAGTTTACGGATAATTATATACTCGTATAATGCTCAGCTCATTCGATCATATATGGTGAGAAATAATCCGGTTGTTTTGTGGATGTTTGTTCATTTAGCAAGAATGCAATTGCAAAATGTTGCTAGGAACATCTCTTCAACAATAGAACAACGCACAAAGAGAGTGGCGTCAATTCTTATCCCCTGTTTCTTCAATTCCTACTTTCTTTGACTATGAAGAAATGTGCAATGAGCCAAATAAATCCTGACTTTTGATGGCAAAAAGAGTTCAAAAGGACGCAAATGTCACGGTTTTATCTGAGCATCAGATGAATTGGTTTAGTACCCGAGCACAATTAGCCTCGAACCAATTAAAAAAAACCAGAAGAAAATAGTGTATTAGGCCAAGGGCTGAGTGTGTGAGGTCCTGCGAACAACCAGTGAGTTTTTGCTACTGACAAGGACGCACCTGCCCAGTAGCCTGACGTGGACTGAAGCTATCTTCTAAGTACAAAGGCAGTGTAACAGTAGGAGCCATAACAGTTAACAGTGTCAAGCAACAGACCCTGACCACAGTCGGAGTTCTCGACAACAGTGCGTTGGCTCAATCAATCAAAACCATCCCCGCACACAGGGTGTAAATCCGGAAGGGTTGAGCAGCCATGTGCTTAACGCTGTCATTGAATTATGGGTACTTTGGGTGGAGCGCGGCCTGGTGGGAATGGCCGGAACTACCTGTGCTGCGGGCCACCCCAGGTCCATCTCTTACCGACCCCGCCAGCCAAACGTCAACCCAGGAGGACACTCGCCAGCCCAACTACAGCTGTCCACATGGTGCTGCCTCTGACTGTACTACATGGTGCTGCCTCTGACTGTACTACATGGTGCTGCTCTCTGACTGTACTAGCTGGTCCTCCGCTCTCTAACTGTACTACTTGGTGCTTCCTTCTGACTGTACTATATGTTACTGCTCTCTGACTGTACTAGATGGTGCTGCTCTCTGATTGTACAACATGGTGCTGCTGTCTGACTGTACTACATGGTGCTGCCCTCTGACTGTACTACCTGGTGCTGCCTCTGACTGTACTACATGGTGCTGCTCTCTGACTGTACTACATGTTACCGCCCTCTGACTGCACTACTTGGTGCTGACCTCTGACTGTACTACATGGTGCTGCTTACTGACTGTCCCACCTGGTGGTGCCTTCTCTGATGGTACTACCTGGTGCTGCCTCTGAGTGTACTACATCATGCTTCCTGTAATATATGTAACTGTGTCATGTCCCGCCGTGACGTATCAGCATCGTCACGTGACGTGAAAGGAAGGGCTCGTAAATAAAGACAGTTAGAAATACCTACTCGCCCTATCCACATAGGTCATTACATTACCATTATGAGGAAATTATCCTGGAAATAAGACAAAAATGTCATTGTCGGGTATAAAAGCCTCGAGCTAATTGAACCTAGAAGACAACCTTGCCGTTAATTGGCGATCATGGTATCGTGCGTATGAAATATACACAATTGCAGCAGGAATTTCATCGAAAGCAGGCAAAGTGCAGTGCGCTTTGTTCCTGGATGTTGCAGGATTGGAAGCGCAAAAAGTACACTGAACGTTGCAAATTAATAGTGAGGACCAGGACAAGATGAAACCTCTTGTGACAACATTCAAGAATTACTGTGAGGGGAAAACTACCATCACCATAGTAAGGTACAGGTTCAATTCATTTAACCAGAGCAATGAGTCCATGGATGTTTACATCAGGGAATTACATTCACGCACAGCATACTGTAACTATGGTGAATGCGAGGACTCTATCATGTGCGACAGGTTAGTCTGTGGAGTTAAGGACAATAAACTGCGTGACAAGTTACTACAGGCACCTAATCTACAATTGTCCAATTGTACAGAATTGTGCAGGTTAAGTGAACACAAGGCATCACTATTAAATAATACAACTTCAGACATTAACAGTGAACAAGTAAATGTGATACAGCGAATCAGAGGGAATGTATTGACGCAACATCACCAAGGCAATGCAGGTCGCTGGCAGAATTGTGTCGATAATCGCAACACTATTGCAAATAGTAACAAATACGGTCGATTTGGAGGGTCAAGGACAAAATGTGAACGTTGTGGATACGTGCACGCATAGAACCAATGCCTGCACAAGGAAAGACATGCATTAGCTGCGACAGGATGGGACACTTCATAAAAGTGTGCAGAAATCATGGAGGATCGCACGCTGTCTGGAAGTCAAACAGTTTTTGTTCTCCACCTGAAGATCTCCTTCCCCTGCTAATACCCCTGTCACACTACGACGTAACGAGCGAACGTGAGCCTAACGTGGTGATTTTACGTTGACGTACGTTGGATTACGTTTTGATGACGTCAGAATGATGTTAGACTGATGTCAAGCTATGTCACATTATGTCGTGTTACGTTGAGTTACGTCGAGGTTTTGGACATGTTCAAAACTTTCGACATAGCTCGAACGTAAGGGTTTACATTCGCCGTACGTTCTGTCCATGTTCAGCGAATGTCAATGACGTTAAACGGATGTTAGGCAAGCGCTGCTCACTATGTTCAACTACGTTCCACTACGTTGACCCACATTAAACCGAGTGGAAATGCCCACGCGGCGTAATGGGAACGTCAGGAGAACGTAAGGAGACCGTCAGGAGAACGTACATTCAACATACGTTCAACATCTCATGACGTATGTAACATCACGTAACGTTCTTCTGGCGATGGAATAACGTTCATAGCGTTCCGTGAGCTTAATGACGTTGTCCTCTCTCGTTGAATGACGGTATCACTACGCTTTACCGATGTTACGCTCTCGTCCACTATGCTGCATCCTCGTTCAACTTGTGCCCAAATTTGCATACTACGCCGAGTAGTTCAACGTTCTTCATGTTCTCCCTACCTTGACGTTGTTACGTCGTAGAGTGACAGGGCCTTTACAGCATTGCAGGATTTTGAACAATTGATAAAGAATCACGATATCGATTATATCATGTTATATCATTCTTCTTCTTCTTCTTCACATATTCAATCTTTCTCCCCAGGAGATCCATTAGATGTGAATAGAGCCATCATTCATATCATTGTACCGGAATTGGGGTTTTGGGGGTTTTTGATAGAACTAGTGGTGAATATTTTCCACAACTCACAGACACTTTTCAATATAATAATCTAATTTGTTGTGCTCTTAACTATGCACATAGATACTTTTTCTGTATTTATCTAGCAAATATAGTATCGTTTTTGAAGGAGATTTCATTCACCTTTAACTTTTATATGGAATGCATTGGAGGTGGCCATTCTTCGGATGGAAGACTATGATGATAGATGAAAATGAGTTGACTATCCTTCACTCCTTCTCTCCCCCCTCCCATCCCCCCTCCTATCTATTCATACATCTCCACCCCCCCCCCCCCCCCACTCCATCTGATTTGAATACTCCTCATTTCAATATCACAGAATTTGATGCAGCATACAAAGCCTACTGATCTCCACCCACCTCTCGTCAGTATGCCTTTCACCATGTTCATGCAGAAGGGGATTCTGAAATGCCCGAGATCGATTGCGATATCGACTCCGACAGCACTAGATATGTCAGCAGAACCAGCGAGAGCTATCAATCTCAAGAGATCGAGTATGTACTTCTCCTCAGATAGTGAAGGGATGGAAGAAGAGGAGGAAGAGGAGGGGGAGCTAACAATGATTGCTCCCTCCCCTCTCCCTCTATACTTGAGGATGGAGTTGAATCCTTCAAGATTCGAAAGATTGAGTTGAAGAAGAAGAAGGAGGAGGAGTAGGAGGATAAGTTGCTGGGAAGTAAGAAGTGACGCAAGATCGCTTTATTCTTAGTTATTCCCCGGGGAATTGATATTTCACATTTTGCAGCTGGGGAGCCAAGTTTTTGTGGAGCATGTGAGAGGAGCTGGAGCAAAACTTGGTATAAAGATCGCCCTATGGACTTGTTCTGGAGGAGGTGACTTTGCAGGGGGTGTCAAGTGGTATGACATCCAGGGGACTCCAATGCCGTCAGCAGAAACAGTTAATCCCGATAGTGGGACTCTGCTGACGAGCAGCAATCGCTATTTTATGGACTTTGATGAAAACGCCATCGGCATCTTGCTGGAGAGCATAGATGATATGATTCAGGCCCTCACAACAGCTAAAACATACTGACATTTTGGGGGCTTCCACATTAACTTTCGACGTGGTGTGTTTGGTGTGATTGCACTCGAGTTGCACTGCTACGTATGGCGATTCAGTTAACCCAGTTGATGACTAAGGCCAAACTTGTCTGAAGAAGAGGAAGAAGAGTCAGAGGAAGAGGAATTTAAACTACTACTACTACCTACCTGCTACTTTTACTATTACTATATATATATACTTGCAAAGATTTTCATATAAACAATTGTTATCTTTGTTTAATAAAATAAAACAAAACAAATAAACAAACCTCATATTGTGTTATGTTCATTTATTTTCATGTGACTGAATATATATGTATATCAATAGAGCATATTCTGTCTCTCCATTTAATAATAATAATGTTGCTGTTGAACATAATAATAATGATAATAATAGCATAGTAATAATAATAATATTCATGACTTCTATTCTGCATTTATACAACTTTTCACTTTGAATCATTTCTTTCATTGGAGAAAATATACAGTTAAAAAAAAAGAAATCACAAACCAAACTCCATTTAATGATGATGATGTTGAACATAATAATAATATTCAAGGCTTCTATTCAACATTTTACACAACATTTCACTTTGAAACATTTCTTTTATTCGGGAAAATACAATGAAAATCAAGGATAAAATGAATATACACATCATTAGAATCATTCCCCAATATTTTCTTTTCCTCATTAACATAGATAAAAGAGTGTTTTCATCACTGGAATTTTCACCACTATTATCAACTCTCACTTTAATATTCGCATTACACATGCTGGAATCAGTGAAATCTCCCTCTTGATGAAAGTTCTCTCTCTTTTTTGGGGGGGGAGGGATGTATTTAGTTAGAAGATTCCACATCTCATCATCATCTTTTCCACCACCACCTCCTCATACAATCAAATCAGTGGTTATAGCTCTGTAACCGTCTATCAAGTAATGTGTTTTACAAAAACATATTCATTTTATGTACTTTGCCTCATTCTCATTCAGTTACATTGATATCTGCTACTACCCTTCTTCTATCACTTTCATCATCATCATCATCATCATTAACATCATAATCATCATCATCAACATGGTTCTTTCTCAAGTTTCATTCTCACAATCTCTATTTCAAATCTGTTTCATCACTCAAAAGAAAGTTTGATTTTACCCCCTTTGTTCGCATCTCAGAAGAAGAAGAGGAATCAGATCTTAATGATAATGATGATGATGATGGCGATGAGAGATTTCTTCTTCTTTTTTTTTTGTGGGGAAGGAATCATTTTACTTTCCTCCTTTGTTTAAGGGAGAAATACTCCCCTTCCAATTCTCGAATATTTGAAATTTCCCTCTCCCCTCCCTCTCTCTGTTGTTGATGGTGTTTTTTTTTTGACTGACTCTTTCTTATCATCCTGTGATTTGGAGGGAAAGGCCCTTTTCTTGGGAGGAAGAGGATAGGAAATAGCGGATTCTCTCATTGCAGTTTCATTTTCAATTTGCTGACGATGGCTCTGATGCTCTTCTAATTTTGTTTGTCGAAAAGTGCTAATAAGATGAGGGGTCTTCCATATTGAATCCTCCTCCTCTTCTTCCTCAATCACTAGCTTTTTTCTCCCTCCAAAAGTATCATCAACATCAATAACATCAACAGTAACAGCAACACCATGATCAACATCTACATCATCAACATCTACATCAACATCTACATCAACAACATCAATATATTCATCATCATCCCCATCTTCAAAAACAACATCTTCTCCAGTAACAACATCTCCAATAACAACTTCAACAACATCATCTTTTCCATCAGCAACACCATCTCCTCCATCTCCAATAATTACTTCATCTTCAACAGCAACATATTTATCTTGATGTATATGCTGATGTTGAAGATGATGTTGCAGATGTGGTTGTTACAGATCTTGATGATGTTGATGTTGAAGTTGCTGTTGCTGATGTTGATGCTGATTTTGCTGATGTTGATGTTGCTGATGTTGATGCATCCCCATTCTCTCCACTAGCTTTCTAGTGCACTCTAGAGCTGAGTCGCTACTAGAGAGATCACTATTTTCTTGATGTTATATGGCTATTGAAATGGGAGAAGTAAAAGGAAGAGGAGGGGTGTGTAACTCCCGCAATTTTGAGTTCTCCTCATCCTGTTTCTTGCATATGTGTCAAAGAAATAGGGGATGAGGAAAAAGGTGAAGGATCCAGGAGCAGAGGAGAGGAAATATCTCCCGGATTCACCATCATAATTTTGAGATCTGTTAACAAACTATCATCCTCATTATTATAATTTGGAATAGCTGATTCAGGAAGATTTAAATTCATGACTAATGTTTCAAAGCTGAGTGAATTTGAAGTAGTATCTACAAACTCATTAATCATTTCAATCAGAGATTCATTAGCTAGTGGAGAGGGTGGAGTGGGTGGGAAAAACTCCATGAGAAAAATACATTCAGGGTCAGTGACAGTATCAGTGACAGTGTCAGTGACAGCATCAGTGACAGTGTCACTGACAGTGATAGGAATTACATTATCTACACTAGGATTTGGGGTGGAGGTCTTCAGACGGAGGAAGGGGATTTTACTCTCTTCATCAAAACTTGAAAGGAGAATGGAGTTTTAAGGGAAAGAGTTGGAGATAGGAATGGAGATGGGAATGGGACTGGAGATGGGGATGGGACTGGGGATGGGGATGGGACTGGAGGAGGTTTGAGGAATGGGAGGGGGAGGGGGAGGAGGCTTGGACAAAACAGTGGGAGTAGAAGCGTGAGTGGGAATGGGAGTAGGAATGTGATTTGGATTAGGAATAAGACTAGGAGAAGGAGAGGGAAAAAGGATTAGAATAGGAGAGGGAGAAGGAGAGGGAGACCAAAATCTGTTATTTTTTATTAAGTTTAACCTCCCATCCTCCTTTTTCTCCATGATCACGTCACTTGGAAGCGTTACTCATCACATCACCGCATCCGTGTTGCGCTGCACAACGGCACACATTTTCCGCAACACGATACTCTGCAGGAAATGGAGACTAGCCAAATTTACTGCAAATAACTGTAGTTGCGTGCCTGCAGCCTCCATTTCTTACAATCCCATCTCCAGACTCTCCAAAGCCAAAGACATCCGCCACACTCGATCTTTCATTGCAGCAATCACTATTGTTTTCCATCTCTGGCTTGACTGGAAGTACTTGAGCGCATCAGATCTAGAGAAAAGGGGAGAATACATTTTTTTTTTAATTAAAAAAAAATTAGCATCTGTTTACATTTTCTCAATCTAATTGATGAAAGTAAGATATTTTCATTGAGTAAAACATAGTATTCGAAAACGTGAAAAGCATAGCAGACTAGGGAAAGAAAGGTGGGGAGAGAGAGATAAAGAGAGAGAAAGAGAGAGAAAGAGAAAAGAAAGGAAGAGAGTGTGTGAACATACAATCGAATGAACAAATGATGGATCGAATATATGAAAGAACATACAAAGAAACAGACATACAAATGCGCATATGAACAAGCATACAAATGAATGAAAGAATGAATGAATAGATGAATGAATGAATAGATGAATGAATGAATGAACATACAAATGAATGAATGTACAAATGAATGAATGAAAGAATTAATGAATGAATACATGAATGAATGAATGAACAAATGAATGAATGAAAGAATGAATGAATGAAATAATGAATGAAAGAATGAATGAATAAATGAAATATTTGATTAAATAGTAATAATAGCAACTTACCCTTTTCCTCCTCCTTCTCCTTTTCCTCGACGATTGGCATACTTGAGGTCCGCTCATTTAGACATATTGGGACCACTTCACTCAATCACTCACTGAACATAAAGCTGTCAGAAAACCGCTACTTGACGACTCCAGGGGAAGTCCCTTGCTCTCGCTTCCACTCCCACTCCCACTCCAAGAATGAAGAATGGAGCGACATTTGACCAATTATAGAAAATTGATAGACGCTCATAATCTCACGCGGTATTGAATTGTGGTGTCTATCTCACATGGTATTGATGTGTGGTGTCTATCTCATGCAGTATTGATGTTCGGCATCTATCTCACACGATATTGATGTGCGGTGTCTATCTCACGTGGTATTTGTTACATAGTCGTCGTACTACGCTGATTACCTGTATTATCACTCATTACGTTAATTAGCACTTTGAGACCTCCTTATAAGAATAAACACTTCCGGACCAGCATGATGTCATTGATCGTGCACACAAATATGGTGTCAGATTAAATAAGGAAATATGAGTGTTTGGTGACCATTAAACTCTGACTGAGTACACACAATGAACATAAACATTAGGCCAACATAAACAGTAGGCCAAAGTCCAAGTGGTTATTAGCCTGAATGTGTAAACATGAGAAGTACTGGAACTAAAACTATGAACATTTAGTAGGCCTAGTCACTAGTAGTGTGTTGGTGCATGCAGTAGTTGGTGGTGGTATCATTGATATTGTACAGTCTTGAGGCTCTGAGTGCTCCGAGTAATGTATTAAGAAATAACAGTTACTACGATAATTGCGGGCTATAGATGGTCTGTAATCAAGGACAGTGGGTGTTGTCCGTAGTAGTGTTGGAGAGCCATGGCATCCTCATTTCGTCCACCAAAAGAGCTAGACCTGCAGGGAAATGTTGCATATAATTGGAAAAATTTGCATCCGAATTTGACATTTTCATGTGTGCCACAGGGTTTGATGAAAAAAAACGAGAAACGAAAGGTGATGTGTCTACTTAATTTGGTCGGTGCGAGAGGTAGAGCAATCTACGAAACATTCCAGTTTGAGGAGACCGACAACAGGCTAAAGTTAAAGCCCATGCTAAAAAATGTTTGAAGAACACTGTATCCCTAAGCAAAACAAAGTCTTAGAACAACAATGGTTCTATGAACGAAAACAGCAGGCTGGTGAGTCAAGGACTCAGTTTGCGAGTGAACTGTGAAAACTTGCAGAAACATGCAACTTTGGAGAAGCGGAAGATAATGCTATAAGGGATCAGTTAGTGCGTAGTATGCTTGACGATGAAAAGTTGAAAGACAATGTGGGAAGTCACTAGGGTGAATTCTATGTCAAGAGAGATTTTGGAAGAACCAAAGTACAAAAAGTGTTTCACAGGTCTCGGTACGATAAAAGATGCGATTTATGATGCAAAGATGAAGCCAGAAGTACGGCCAATAATAAATCCCCCCAGAAAAGTTCCCCATGCTATGTTGGGAAGGCTAAAGGAAGCCCTCGATTCTCTAGTGTCTATTTTCAGCTTGAATAGAAGGAAGGAGAGAAGGAAGAAAGAAAAAGAAACAGAGAGATAGAGAGAGAAAAGGAAAGTATAATCATTCATTCAGTCATTCATTTAAAAAAATTATTATTATTACAGTATAACCCCGTTAAACCAAGCTTGGCAAAATACTATTTATCATATAAAAAAGTCGGTTAAACCAAAGTCAGTTAATCCAAATTAACGGTTAATTCAAACAAAATTGTCGGTCCCAGGCCACTTCCGGTACGGATAAACCAAACTTTCATGTGGTTATAGGGTCATCTGAGACTCCACCACCTCTTACACCACACTTGTTTGGATAACTGTTAGCAATAGTGTGTGTGGGGGGTGGGGGAGGGAGTGGGGAGTAGCTGGGGCTGGCTGGACAAGGAAGGTGAATGTGTGGGGGCAGTAGTGGAGGGGTGTGCGGGAGGGAGTGGGGAGTAGGTGGCAAGCCGGAGGGGGAAAGTGAGTGTGTGTGTGGGCAGTAATGTGTGTCTGTGGGGGCGGGGGGGTCAAAGTCAAACTTGAAGCCAAAGCTCGGTTAAACCAATCATCGGTTAATCCAAACAAATTTCTAGGGTCCTTTCAAGTTTGGTTTAACGTAGTTATACTGTATTATTATTATTATTATTATTATTATTTCTTAACTTTTGAAAATATATATATTTTTTATATATAGAAATCAAATCTGAGCACACATACTTGCTGCTTGTCCATTGTAATCTTTCAAATATTAGTATTCATTCATATTGAATACATGTTTGAAGTGATTAGGAAGATGTGCTAGTCTAAATTGAGGAAAAAAGGTCAAATGAGTTCAACCAAAAACAGATGTCCATCCTGCAAGGTAGAATGGTGACGTCATCAATCCAGTCAAAAAGGTCAAATGAGTGCAACCTATATCGGTCCTCTCTATACTACTGTTTTCCTCACTAGGTGGCCGACGAGGCGTTCCATTCATCAACGACTCCTAATCTGCAAATGAATATGCTAATGAAGATCTAACACGTCATTCTGCTTAGGCCAGCAGTCAGAATTTAGAAACAAGCTGAAAGGAAACTCATGAAGGGAATCTTGATTCACAGGAACATGGAATTATTAAAACAGAGGGATAGAGATTTAATTTAATATTGCCAGTAAATTGACGAGACAAATATTAATGTTAGTGATAAACTATCTATTGCAATTCAATTTGCATTTATAACTTGTATGCAGCGACACCAACTCAATATTATCTCCAACAACAAGTGTGCAACTCTAAATGGAAAGTGTGCGTTTGTCACCTGAAGTAGTTTGTTCGATGGAGTATTCAATCTGCATATACATTAAACCTGCATATTCCGACGAAAGCATCACATTTATAATTGTATAAATCACTCACCTAGATTTGATTCTACGTATCTAACTCAGATACTGGTGCACTTATTAAGCACTTGTTGCTGTATAGACAGGCATACAAAGTCAATTTAATGCTTGCCAAAATCAGCATGCTTGCACTCCAAATATCTCTGAAGGTAACCATTTAAAATAAAAGTAACTCAGGTATGTCAGATTAGAAAAATCAACTTAATATATTTATCTAAAAAAAAAAGGAGGCAAACTCAAAAGCTCCAACGGTTTATTGAGTTTAAAGTCACGTGGACGGCCGATGTTGTTATTGTGAACCTTCCAACCTGAAGCAGACACGTCGAGTGTTGTTGGTTTGTGGAGTTTTCAGTCGCATTGGTGCGCTGAAGGCTGCAAATCTGCAGCACTCAATGGGCACCGCTGAAAGCAGTCCCATGTGGTCGGGAATTGGCTTCTGATGGGTAGTGATCAGAGGAATTGGGGGGTTAGAGGGGAGGGGGGGGGGAGGAAGGAAAAAGGCAGCTTAAGGAGCGCAACCACAGTCCTCTGAGAGGGCCGGGGGAGGCTGGGTGGTTGGTGTAGTTTTACGCCCCAGTAAGACCATAGGCCATACCAGGACATGCACCGACTTGTGACAGCGCACACTCATGGTGACTTTATAGTGCTGCCTCTCTGGGAAATCAGGCCACCGGCACCATGACCTGATGTCCCACACAGTCATATTATCCTGACACTGTGCACCCAGTCCCTGTCCTGATCTCATAATGCCAAGCGCTGAGCAGCAACAGGTCACTGGTATGCTCAGTAAGTCCGGCCATGGCCATAGGAAGAAGTGAAGTGAGGATGGGATTAGGTAGGCAGTGGGTGGGGTTACCTATTAGTTGTTAGTGAAAATTAATGGTTAGTTGGGAGTGGTGTCAAGTCAGCTTTGGCGATGAGGTGGGGCCTGCTAGTCCTCAGTGTCATGGTCTGGCCGACTGACAGTGTTGATGATGTCTGCGTTCTGGCAGTAGAAGTGAGCAAGTGCATTCCAGGATGACTTGGAAATCGTGGAGAGGATAGCCAGAGCGGCCCTATTGTCGCTGAGTTGGTGGTCAGCATCCTCCATGAAGTCACTGATGGCAGATCTGTCAATGGCGCCACATGAGGCGAGTATGTGGGCCACATTGAAGATATTAATGCCGCAGGGGAAGCGCTGGAGGTTGGGAACATCAATCCAATGGCGGTAGCCAGTCCTGAAGCGATTGACGGCGACTTGGGTAGAAGCAGGAAGGCCGACTGGATGGGGGTTGTTCGTTCTGACCAGGGTAAACCAGAGCCAGCTTATTGAATAAGGGTTCCATACTTGCTCCTTCTGTGTGGCTCGTTCCCAGAGTTTGGTGGTGGCTCGAGAAGCGGCGCTGGTCAGTTTGGTGATGGATGGAAGGATGGCTGTCTCCGTCAAGAAGTGGACCAGCTGAAGCCCACCCACTGAACCTCATTGCCTTGACAGCGAAATGACAGAAGCTTCATTTACTTTCACAAGAATGGTAGACTGTGGGATTAGCACCACAACAACAAAGTTTGTTTTATTTAATGATACCTCTACATCACATTGATTTTTATCATCGGCTATTGGACGTCAAACATATTTCTGACATTCTGACATATTTATTTGGAGGAAACCCACTGCCGCCACACAGGCTACTCTTTTCAATAACCAGCGAGGGGTCTTTTATATGCACATTCCCACAGACAGGACAGTACACTGTCAAGGATGTCACATTTATGTATGTCGATTTGAAAGTAAGCAAACAAGACTGATCGACGACGCAACAGTAGACAACCCGTGCTATACTGCGCAATATAGCACTCCATCCGGACATGCTTAGTGGGATATCGTGCTATAATTTGCAGTAAACATCGGAGGGAAATTAGTAAATGAAAAGGTATTTGAGTGAGGTCAGGTAATATCCAAGCGGCAGAACCAGAGCGAAATGTCTGACCCTTAGCACACGGCCGTGCTCAAATTGCTTGCTGACAGCGAAGATGTTTGTCAACTGTCACTGTCACTGCCAACGCCGCAATTAGTCACGAGCTGCTCCTTGGAGGCAAGAGCTGACAGCCAACTCGCACCGCCGGAGGAGGTAATTGGAACAATGCACCGTCACTAAACACGACTATGAATACACAGCACGGCACAAACAGGGTTTCTTTCGGATAAGGGGACAAACAGGATGTTTGTCTGTTTGTTGTTGTTTTACGTCCTAGCAACATCAAAGGTCATATCAGGACGGGTACCGACTTGTGACAGTGTGCACTCATGGCGACTTTTTAGTGCTGCCCCACTGGGAAACCAGGCCACCAGCACCATGACCTGATATCCCACACAGTCACATTATCACTGAGCCAACTAGTCCTTGCCCTATCCTAATAATGCCGAGCGCCAGGATAGGAAGCGACACGTATCAATTTTTAAGTCATTGGTTTGACTCGACCAGGGTTCGAACCGATGATCCCACGGTCTACCAACACGGGAGACGGACGCTCTAACTCATTCGGCCATCCCATCTGGTCGGGACAAACAGGAGCGTGTGTGTATTTGTGTATGTGTGTATGTGTGTATGTGTGTATTTGTGTATGTGTGTATTTGTGTATTTGTGTATGCGTGTATTTGTGTATTTGTGTATTTGTGTAATTGTGTATTTGTGTATTTGTCTATTTGTGTATTTGTGTATGTATATATGTGTGTATTTGTGTATTTGTGTATTTGTGTATTTGTGTATTTGTGTATGTGTGTATGTGTGTATTTGTGTATGTTTGGATGTGTGTATGTGTGTATTTGTGTATTTGTATATTTGTGTATGTGTGTATGTGTGTATTTGTGTATGTTTGGATGTGTGTATGTGTGTATTTGTGTATTTGTGTATTTGTGTATGCTAGACGAGGCTTTCCGAGACATGGGGGATGGCATCTATATACAGTCCAGACAGAGCGCTGACCTATT
This sequence comes from Branchipolynoe longqiensis, assembly GCA_030323885.1. Lineage (NCBI taxonomy): Eukaryota > Metazoa > Annelida > Polychaeta > Phyllodocida > Polynoidae > Branchipolynoe > Branchipolynoe longqiensis. The sequence continues at coordinate 55,461 of JASIRB010003269.1, read as the reverse complement.
CAATGTCGCACACTTCAGAGCGAAGACCAAGACTACTCAGATACTGGTGAGAGAGCTACTATTCGCAGATGACAGTGCACTAGTTGCCCACTCTGCTGAAGAGACCCAGAAAATAGTGGACGCTTTCTCCGATGCATCAAAGAAGTTTGGCCTGAAGATTAACATCAAGAAGACGGAGGTGCTGTACCAACCCAACTCTACAAGAACCCGAGAGGAGGAGATCATGGTTGACGGAAACAAGCTGAACTCTGTTCCGGAATTCACCTATCTCGGAAGCACTATATCAAGTGATGGACGCATTGATGCTGAGATACAGAGGAGGATGGCCAAGGCTAGCGCATCTTTCGGCCGACTACGCCAGAGACTCTGGAACAACCACCATGTGTCCATTCGGGTCAAAGGTAAGATCTACCGCGCAATCGTGCTATCCACCCTACTATACGGAGCCGAGGCCTGGACAGTGTACAGACAGCAGGTGAAAAAGCTGCATGCCTTCATGATGCGACATCTGCGTTCAATCATGAGGCTAACCTGGAAGGACAAAGTGATGAATAAGGAAATACTCGAACGGATGGGGCTGCCCTCTATGGAAGATCTTCTGATCAAAAAGAATCTCCGGTGGACTGGACACCTCATGAGGATGTCATCAGACAGGCTACCAAAGCAGATCCTCTATTCTCAACTGTCTTCTGGCTACAGAAAGAGAGGGCGCCCCCGTCTCCGGTTCAGGGATACCATCAAGAGAAACCTGAAGCTGAGAGACATTAAGACCGACTCATGGACGCAACTCTCACAGCAGAGAGCTAAATGGAGAGCGGCAGTCAAGTAATGAAAGCAGTCTTTGTCGCATTGTGACCGACAGCATGATGATGATGATGATGATGTATGTTTGTATGTGTGTATTTGTGTATGTGTGTATTTGTGTATGTTTGTATGTGTGTATTTGTGTATTTGTGTATTTATGTATGTTTGTATGTGTGTATTTGTGTATTTGTGTATTTGTGTATGTTTGTATTTGTGTATCTGTGTATGTGTGTATTTGTGTATTTGTGTATGTGTGTATTTGTGTATGTTTGTATGTGTGTATTTGTGTATTTGTGTATTTGTGTGTTTGCGCAGATCCTGTTACCTGTTTCCTGGACAAACCACCAGCTTCAACAGAAACTGCAGTCAGTGGCAGAGCAGGCCGTTACGGTCGGTGACTACTCAGCGACCGCTCGCACACTTAGTTGGATGCAATTTAGGCGCATTTTGGTCGCCGACAATAGTTTTTGTTTGTTTTGGTTGCAAGGAGGTCGCAATGATATCACAATGAGGTCGCAAGGAGGTCGCCGGTTTTAGGTCGCAAAGTGGTCAAAAAGTGGTCACAAGCGAACACTAGACGTGATGTGACTGGGGCCTAATTAGTGAAACCCACCTGAGGTGTCCACCATTCAAGGAAGGCGCATACCGTTCCATATTTACAGATTTACAGTTAAATGGTCACAGAGTTAATTGGCTACATTGTCACTCACGTGACAAGCAGGTGACCCGCGAACACCACGTGACCAGCAGGTGACCAGCGAACACCCACGTGACCAGCAGGTGACCAGAGAACACCACATGACCAGCAGGTGACCAGCGAACACCACGTGACCAGCAGGTGACCAGCGAACACCCACATGACCAGCAGGTGACCAGCGAACACCATGTGACCAGCAGGTGACCAGCAAACACCCACATGACCAGCAGATGACCAGCTAACACCCACGTGACGAGCAGGTGACCAGCGAACACCACGTGACCAGCAGGTGACCAGCTAACACCCATGTGACCAGCAGGTAACCAGCAGGTGACCAGCAGGTGATCAGCGAACACCACATGACCAGCAGGTGACCCGCAAACACCCACGGGACCAGCAGGTGACCAGCGAACACCACATGACCAGCAGGTGACCAGCAACACCCACGTGACCAGCAGGTGACCAGCAGGTGACCAGCAGGTGACCAGCGAACACTCACGTGACCAGCAGGTGACCAGCGAACACCCATATGACCAGCAGGTGACCAGCGAACACCCACGTGACCAGCAGGTGACCAGCAAACACCCATGTGCCCAGCAGGTAACCAGCGAACACCCACGTGACCAGCAGGTGACCAGCGAACACCACGTGACCAGCAGGTGACCAGCAAACAACCACATGACCAGCAGGTGACCAGGGAACACCACGTGACCAGCAGATGACCAGCGAACACCCACGTGAACAGCAGATGACCAGCGAACACCCATGCAACCAGCAGATGTCCAGCGAATACCCACACGACCAGCAGATGACCAGCGAACACCCATGTGACCAGCAGATGACCAGCGAACACCCACATGACCAGCAGATGACCAGCGAACACCACATGACCAGCAGGTGACCAGTGAACACCACGTGACCAGCAGGTGACCAGCGAAGACCCCATGACCAGCAGGTGACCAGCGAACATCCACATGACCAGCAGGTGACCAGCCAACACCATGTGACCAGCAGGTGACCAGTGAACACCACGTGACCAGCAGGTGACCAGCGAACACCACGTGACCAGGAGGTGACCAGTGAACACCCACGCGTCGTTTATCACGGGCACCCCCCCCCCCCCCCCCCCCCCGGCACCCCCCCCCCCCCCCCGGCACCCGGAGGGCCTGATCAACGGGATTCAAGTTGACGTGTCGGCGTGTGTGCGGCGGACTTGAGCGCTGCCTCAAACCGGGAGACCGTGACGTCATTAGGCACTTGGTGGACGCCTGACGCTGGTGACGCGGTGACGTCATACCGACAACAACTCTGAGGCAGCGCGTTGCAACAAGAGCCCAAACCCTCACAGATTTCACGGGCTGCCCGTGGGGTAGGGCATGCTGGGAGCAGGTTGTTCGGGTTGCCTTCTCGGCGGTCTATCCCGCGCTGCACTCTCCACCCACACAAACAGCGCCTCCCAGCAGAGTGAAGTACGGGCACCTCGTGCTGCACTCTCCACCCACCCACACGGCACCCCGTGCTACACTCTCCACCCACACAAACAGCGTCTCCGAGCGGAGTGAAACATGGCCACCCCGCACTGCACTCTCCTCCCACACCACAAGGACCCCGCGCTACACTCTCCACACACACAAACAGTGCCTTGCACTGCACTCTCCACCCACAGAAACAGTGCCTCCCAGCGGAGTGAAGCACAGGCACCCCGCACTACACTCTCCACCCACCCACACAGCACCCCGCGCTGCACTCTCCACCCACAGAAACAGTGCCTCCCAGCGGAGTGAAGCACAGGCACCCTGCGCTACACTCTCCACCCACCCACACAGCGCAGTCAGTAAAGGACACCAATTGCACACCGTGTTTGCTGGCCTCTGGCAGTTGTCAGGCAGTTTGACAGTAAGTAGCCGAACACAATGACCAGATGACTAGAACACTCGCATCAGACGTGGAAGGCCAGCCAAAACCAAAGACATGAAGTTGATACTCACGATCATGTCATGGGCCAGCCTCCTCGCCACCGGGTCAAAGGACATGCGGCTAATTGCGTCTGGCTTGTGATGGACCACGACCTCAGTGCTGTGCCTGGCTGCAAAGAGCCAGATCTCCATAGCACATGCACATATCACCAGGTCGTGGCTCGGCCCTGTCGTGAGCACCTGCAATATTATCCATATTGATGTAAATGGTGTACGTGTGTGGTTCGGATGGCGTCAGATTTGTTAGGGCCAGAACCAAGTTGATGGTCTCCAGTTGGGCGATGTTATATGCCTTGTTGGTTATATCCTTGGGGTATCTCGCCATGAAGAAGTGTGTAGGGGAGTGCGCTCCCCCTCCCTGCAAGTAAGAATCACACACTATTATCCATGCTACACGCTCCCTTGTTGGCAATAGTACTATGCCATTTGAGGTTGCTGTGTAGCTGGTAAACCAGGATACATCCAGTGCAAGATCTTGTGGAATGGCATGCTTCCCCCTGAATGGCTCTGCCCTGAGAGCTACCAGGATGCGAGACATGAATCGCCTCGCCGGGCGCACGCACTTGGCCACATGCTGGAGACGGCCGACCAGTTGCTGGATCTCTCGGCAAGATGCCAGCATTTTGTGTTTCCAGAGCTCACACTCATAGACCACCTCCTGCAGTTTGTCTTGAGGTATCTTGATGGTCATCTGGGATGTTGAGATACTAAAACCAAGCCACTCGACCTCCTTAGAGGGAGGGACGCACTTAGCAGGAGACAGGTCAAGTCCTAACTCTGCCTTCACCTTAATTATCTCGGCATATGCCTTTGCCGCTTGTCCTCCAGTTGCAGCTGCCCTGATGACATCGTCAAGGTAACATAGCGTGTGATGACCTCTCTTCTGCATAATGTAGATGACAGCATTTGTGGTTCGAGCGCAGGCAATTGACGAGGTCCTGCACCAACATGGTGGTGCTACGTCTATGTAGATATTACCGTCTAACATAATCACAAGCAGTGGTGTTGATAGGGGACATGTACGGAGCTGATGATATGCCTGGGCCAGATCAATGCATCAAATCAGGAAGCCTCGTCCAAGGCGAGTCACCTCATCAGCCAGGTCTTTTATGCCCGATAGGGTCTAAGTAGCCGGCTGGCCCTGGTATTGGCCCTTCCTGATCCCTGAGTTGACACTGTGTAAAGTCCACATCTGGAATCTGTGGATGTGTAGGCAGGCTATAATGAAATCAATACAGGCAAGAAGAGAAAGGAAGAGTATAAAGAGTGAAAGTAGAGAGAGCCAAGCCCTCGGGTTTATTATTATATAGTGGTACATGGATCCAGTATGATATGTCACCTGACCGTATTCTCCAATGAGAATCAAGCATCTACAACTCCACCAATGAACATCGAGCATTCCTGTGTCACCATGGCTACAGTGATCTGCCCACCACCACCATGCGGTGTGGCTCCCTTGGCCACCACCTGCCTGAGCTGAGTGTGTGGTGATCCATGACTAATGGGGGGAGGGGGTAGTGGGTAGAGCGTCAAATGCACCTTACACACTATATCCTAGTGCCCTTTCACACTATCTGACTAACACACAATGACTATTGACCATGAGTAACAAATCTAATCACGAACGACAGAATGCCGTATACACACAGTGTTAACTCAGCATCGAAAGGTAAACAAAGCAATGACAGTGGTTCGCTTCGAACTTTGAAATCATAATGACTGAATCTATATTATTAAATAATAATAGATTTCTAGCTTTTAGCTCAAGTTTTACATATGCCGTAGCAGTATCACGCATTTCTTCAGCAGTTGCTATCGATTTTCAATGTCAATTGTTTCCATCCGCGAAATGTTGATTTTTCGTTCAATAAATATATGCCAGTGTTCTCCTCTGAAATACTGCATCGCATTGCGATATAGATGATATCGATCCAATCCTGCCTACTCGCTATCGATCCAGCATCAAGTCCATATATGCAAGTGTTCTCCTCTGAACTACTGCATCGCGTTGGTATTGATGATATTGATCCAGAGTAGAAGAGTAGCTATTGATCCCAGGCATCATTTCGCAGAAAGTTACATTACTTCGCGTTACATATATCTGATTTTTATTTAATAAAGTATTTTGAATAATACAATTCCTCAGGTATTTTTCAAGTTTTAAATCTATCACTATAGATTATAGTAACAATATGCATTTTCCACCTCAAAGATCATCAATATGTTCATAGAACAACCTCAACAATGTCAATGACAGCATAGGTTAATAATATGTTTGATAAAAAATGCCAATATTCAACATCTTATGTTCATGAATTTTCAAATGAACCACATTTTCATGAATTAAATGACAATATTCAGCATTTTATGTCCATGAATTTTCAAATGAACCACCTTTCATGACATATTTATGTCCATGAATTTTCAAATGAACCACAACTTCATGCATAACTGATAATATTTTAACATGGCTATTATCGGCGATGTTGGCGAGGTGAGACGTGCTGGCGAGGTGAGACGTGCTCTAACGGTCGGGACAACAAAATACGGCGATGTTGGTGAGGTGAGACGTGCTCTAACGGTCGGGACAACAAAATACGGCAAATAAAGCATGAAATAGCTTCAAAACCACAGAAACGGCACCAAAACGGCAAATTAAATACACAAGGAATACTTTGAATACATCTGAGAGTGCCACCACATCACACTGACAAGTTAGTTCCAATAACTTGGTGCATTCACTGTCTTACTGACTGTGGTTGTTGGGAACTTCACTTATTATCACTCACAACAACATTCAACAGTGTGTCAGTGGGCACACCAAAACAGAATGTACACCAGCAAGCTCAACAAAACGGCAAGTACACCAAACAGCACATAAAGCAGACAGGGAGTACAGTGAGTGAGCTGATCAACTGAGAGTATTACTGCATACACATACAAGTTGGTTCCAGTGGCTTGGTGCATTCACTGTCTTGCTGACTGTGTGGATATTATCACTCACAACAAAGGTACTGCAGTGGGCACACCAAAACGGAACGTACACCAACAAGCTCCGGGAAGCGGCGGGTGCACCAGGCAGCACACAGGGCAGACAGGGAATAAGGTGAGTGTGCTGTCCATCTGAGAGTGTCACTGTGTTACACTTAAAGTGACTTGGTGCATTCACTGTCTCACTATCAAATTGACCAAGATGTCGCAATGCCAGATGACCGATGTCCGGGGAAACCGGTCTGTGAGATCAACCAGGGTCAACCCTGTTGACCCTGCTCAGTCTCCCCCTGTCTTGAAACGACGCTCAACAAGCCCAACCACAGACACAAGAAGTGATGAGGCTGTCACACTGCAGGGGATCATGGTGAAGCTGAAACAGCTGGAAATGTCACCACTGGTCATCAACCGAATAGATGGGTTGACGGACCAAGTAGTGGCCATGGAAACGAAAATGGATAAGATCTTGGCTGCAAACACAGAACGAGTAGACAGAATGACTGTCGAGCTGGCTGACACCCAAATCCGCCTTGACCAGGACCATCGGCACTTGTCAGCGGTTAAAGCTGAACTGCATGCAGTTAAATCAGATAATGTCAAACTCACAGCTCGAATGAATGACATTGAGAATAGGGCAATGCAGGCCAACATGAAAATTGAAGGAAAAGACGAGCAACACGGTGAGGATTTACGGAAATATGTAGTAGGACTGGCAGCGGATGTTGGTGTTGTAGACTTCAGGTCTGACCAGATTGAAAGTGTCACTCGGATTGGAAAACAGCAGACAGCGGCACATGGCAAATATCTCAGACCCCGCACAATACTTGTGACATTTCGGTCAGCAGTGATGCGAAATGAGATATACTACCGGAGGGCCCAGCTAAAAGATCGGGCCGAGTATAAAGGCATTTACCTGAATGACGACAGTACACCTGAGACCAGGAGACTACGGGAAGACTACCGGTCAGTGGCTGCAGTGGCTCGTACAAAGGGACACAACATAAAAGTGCATGATGATGGTATAGTGATCGACAACAAAAAGATACGACACTCAGAGCCACACCGACTCCCAGAGGGCTGTATACTCGCTGATGCCAAGACGATAAGTGTGAATGGTGAGATATATTTCCACTCCGAACATTCATATTTTTCTAACTTCTACCTGACACCAATCTTTGACAATGACTTGACGTACAGATCGGCAGAACACATGTATCAAGCAGCAAAGTGTGATCTGGCAGGCAGACAAGACTTGCGCAATCAAGTTCTGGCAGTGTCATCTGCACTGGAAGCCAAACGTATTGGTGATCAGGCTGAGGAAAATGCAGAGTGGAGGTCAAACAGGGAGAGGATACTGGCAGACATTGTTGAGTTAAAATTTGCACAAAACATGAGCCTACAGGCGAAACTACTGGGAACTGCTAAAGTCAAGTTAAATGAGGCAACCACTAACACATTCTATGGAATCGGCGCTACATTGAACAGCAGAGAAGTGCGCGACAGGACCTACAAGGGTCTAAACAAGTTGGGTCTGATACTCCAGGCAACGAGAGATAGACTGCAACAAAACAAAGCATAATCTTTATACTGTATATCCAGGATACTGTATGTCGCATTTGATTGCTGAACATTGATGGCGATTGGTTCAGAAATTTCTTGTTACATTACCCCTCAAAGTGTTCGGTTGGGTTGGTTGCCTGGCGGACTGTCACTACATTAGCTGGCCCCATTGCCTCATTTGATGGAACTAGTCGTCCCTGGTGTCACTATTGAACATAAACACACTAAGGTAGATTTGGGTACCTGAGTGATTGCCAGCTAGTCAATAAGGACAGAGAGTTTGATGCATTACAGGCATACGTGGGGCAGGGACTATCATTAATGACAAGAGTCACAACAAACTGAAATACAGAGAGTGACAGTTTCCAGGTTGACTGGCCTACTAAAATGCTTTTCCTGATCTAACCTTGCCTGCTAAATTTAACTGCATGGTATGTGGATGAATGTCTTCTGCTTTCTGTTTGCTTTTTCTTCCTTCCCGACTTTATATCATAGGTAACAACCCACAAGAATGGAAATAGTAGTCAAAGATGGCCCAAACCATAACATTCTCTGTAAAATCACAAATGCATGGCCATGAATATATGTCTACATATATTTCTGTGTCTGCATGTGTGTATATGTACATGTATTGGTAAAAATGCACTATTTTTGCAATGATGACGAAAGCTTCAATTTGAGTATTTATTGCAGTATTCAAATGTCCATGTTATCAATGAGAGATATTGATTGTAGATATCTGCTGAAAACTGTTTTGTTGTTGCTATGTTGTTTTTTCCAGTGGTGCGCATGGTTGTAGTTTTGTGAGTGTGACCATGGGGTTTCTGGACTGAACATAGGAATTGATAGGTATGTTCACTGTAATGACTACGGAGAGAATATTGCGGAGTGGTTTGACTGCCTGCCTCTCATCCTACAATGTATGGGACTTCATTTCTGGTCCCACCATGTGATCAAGGTGGAGTGTCAATTGCCATGGGTGAACATTATTGTCTACTGGGATATGCATCTGATGATAGTGCACCACGTGCTCAGTTGTACCTGCAAATCTTAGTCAAGGTGATGACTGAGCCAAATTTTCCTGAAATTATGAACAACTGGCCGGCCTGAGGCAGATAAACAAATTTAACCATTGGACTGCGGCATACAGCTAGGTCGGTCCATAATTCACCTAGCGAGCATGATTGTACCATTGTACACTGGGCAGGATAGCCGTATTTAATGCTCGGTTTGAAACCACTGACTGCACTGACATTTGCAGAGCATTGGCACATGTTGAGACATACTTGCAGGAATGTTGAAATATTGGTTCTCTCAAAAAGTACAATGTGGAATATTGATATTTTCTGATTGTTCCCTCACCCAATCATACAAGGTTATACTAACATGCTACCAACCAATAAACTATCTGCTGAACATGCACTAACCTGATAAATAATCCACGAATATCTGTCCTGACCAAAAAGAAGCACAATGACTGACATCATGATCATGTCTATGACATTAGTCAACACAAACGGGGGCATATGTATTCCCCCCACTAACTTACACAACAAGGAGTCCAACCCACCAGAAACACTGGGTCATGAGCCCAGGGTATGGTGGGTGAGGTGGTGGGGGAGCGTGGGGATGGCAGGGACTGTGTGGAAGGCATTACACTTCCTCTAGATGAAATCAAAAGCCAGGCTGGTTTCAAAATAGCACACGTTAATATTAGAAGCTTAATTAACAAAATTGACATGCTCAGAGTTGATCTGCCGTGGTCAAATATAGATATATTCACAGTATCTGAAACTTGGCTAACAAAAAGCACTGAAGATAAGCTTGCATCAATTAAAGGATACCAGTTAACAAGAGCAGATAGAACCACCAAACTACCCAATGGAAAGACTAAGATAGGAGGGGGCTTAGCAATATACTCTAAATCAAACATTGATGTGGATGATGAGACATTGAAGCACTTAAACCTATCTAATGCTACAATTGAAGCCCAGTGGGTTATAATTAAACGAGACAACTGTAAGCGCATTCTATTAGGGAATATATATAGGATGCCTAATGGCAGCCTAGATACTGCATTAGACTTATTAACTAACTGTTTGGACCAGATACAAGACTTAGACAAAATGGAGACACTGGTTATGGGAGATTTTAATGCAGATACAGCAGATCCAAGCACACAGACAGCTACAAAAGTTAGTCATTTTGCAGTTTCACAGGGATTGGAGCAGGTCATCAAATCTTGCACTAGAATAACCCGAAAAAGCAAAAAGATTCTAGACCTAGCCTTCACAGACATGAAATACTGTACTACTACAGGGGTAATTAACTATAATATAAGCGATCATAAACCAATCTATGTTATCAAAGAACAACCTAGGGATGTTAGGGGTCTAATAGAGTTCTGGGGTAGAACTTACAGTCAATACTCTACTGATAAATACTGTGAAACTCTAAGGCAGGAACCAATTGAAAACTTTCTCCAAACAGAGGACCCTAATGCATGTTGGCAACTATTATTGGATAAAATAATGCTAGCAGCAAACGAGAATGCACCTATGCGAATCTATAAGGTTAAAGAAAATCGTCCCAAATGGTTATCTAATGAAATCTTAGAGCTACAGAAAGATAGGGATTACTTTGCGCAAAAATTTGAACATACTGGCAACCCTGAGGATGAATTCATAGCCAAACAACTAAAGAATAAAGCAACGGCAGCCTACAGAGGTGCAAGGGCCAAGTTTCTTAAAACAGGAATAATTTTGAATAAAAATAACTCGAGGAAGGCATGGAGGGTAATTAACGATATAGCTCCAGCACCTGTACAGTCAGTGGGAAATCTAAACGATGAATTAACTGGGGATAAAATACCTAGGGGAGAGTTAGCAACTTTCATAAATAACTACTTTGTCGACATTGGTGAAAAACTAGCAAATCAATCAGAGGATATACCACTAAATGACAAAACATACCACCCCAAAGTTAATACTCATAAATTTGAACTGCACCCAGTCACAGAGCAAGAACTTATCAAGAAAGTGCAGTTACTCTCCGAATACAAGTCATCAGGGCTAGAAGACCTAAGTTCCAGGCTCATCAAAGATGCCATGCTAGCACTGGCTACTGAATTCACATATCTAACTAATCTAATTATTGATACAGGTATCTACCCAGATGCATGGAAAAGGGCAATGATTATGCCAATCCCGAAAACGTCGAACCCTAAAACGTGTAATGAACTAAGACCTATATCACTTCTTCCAATACCAGGCAAAATAGTTGAGCAATTAATCCATGACCAAATAACAGAATTTTATGAAAGTACAGGTTACCTAGCAATAGAGCAAAATGGTTTCAGGAAGAACCACTCCACAACCAAAGCAGTGGCAGGTGTGCTAGACACACTAATGACAGGGATGGATCAAGGAAGATTATCTATTTCTGTCTTTATAGACTTTCGTAAAGCATTTGATATTGTAGACCACAAACTTTTAATAGAAAAAGCGGCAAATAGTGGTCTGGGCACAGGGACAACTAAACTGCTAAAAAATTACCTACTAAACCGTTCACAGTATACTAGACTTGAAGGTGTTAATTCCTCACTGAGAGAAGTGAAGACAGGGGTACCACAGGGATCTACCCTGGGCCCACTATTATTCTTAATCTACATCAATGACCTCCCACTCGTACTTGAAAAAGTAAAGGGAAGCATATTTGCTGATGATGTGGCACTGGTAGCTACAGATGTTGATGTGAAAGTAGCTGAATCCAAAATGAATCATGATTTAGAAAGAGTAAACCAGTGGAAAAGGGAAAATAAACTATCCATAAATATTATAAAAACTAAATATGTAATATTTGCAACTGAAACTAAACGTTCCAGTTCACCAATTGTCAGTATAAAAATAGGAGAGTGTATACTTAAGGAGGCTCTAAGTTATAAATATTTAGGTACTACACTTGACCCTACAATGTCAGGAACCAGTCAATTAAATAGAATTACCAGAACATTGGCAAAATGAACACCTTCCGGAAAATAAGGCATTATATGAGCGAAGAGACTGCACTTCTATTGTACAAAACCACAATACTGCCCATCATTGATTATAATGACATAATATATAATATACTAACTAAAAAGCAGCAAGCAAAGCTCCAAACTATTCAAAATAGAGGTTTGCGCACAGTATTTAAAGGAAAAACACTACATACCATTGAGATGCACAATAAATCTAAACTAGATGCCCTAAATATTCGCAGAGACAAGCACCTATTAGGCCTAATGTACCACCGCGCGAAATACCCATATTACATAGACACACCTACACAAGCCACACGTGCAGCACAAGCCACCCTCCTGAAAGTGCCACATGTTAAAACTAGCAAAATGAAAAAGTCACCAGTTGTTCTGGGGGGAGCACTCTGGAACCAACTACCAGCACGTGTCAGGAACAGTGATTGTTACAAAACTTTCAAGATAAACCTCCATGCACATTTAAATCAACCAGCCTAGGCCAAAGCAGATCAATGATACACTGGGTCGGTGTTGCCGTTCCTTTCCCTGTCCCCCCGCTCCCCCACCCCCAAACAAACACTGTAATCCCAACCAGTAGCAGCCAACTAGACCAAAAACCCATCTACAATGGAATGAGCCTGGAAATGATTGTAGTTGGATCCTACTGAGGTACATGATTAATCAATATTAACGTACTTACTAACTCAATAGGCCCCACCTGAGATTACCATGAACGTAAGTTCAATCACAAAGGCCACCCTACATCCCCCATCACCCTTTCAAAGAGTATGTTACTACTAGAAAGATAACCAGCTGTGCCCCACCCCTACAAATGCCTACCATACTAGTCTAACTTAGTTACCTCCCCGCATGTGTTTCTATTTTTCTTATCTTGTTCTTTGACTATCATTCATGTAACGATGTTTTGCTTATTTTCCTGTAATTGTCTATTTGTATATTGTTGTAGATTTGTTTACTGTGTAGAGGCAATTGTGATTAGGGCTGGAAGACCAGTGCATTAGCACTGACAACATGTTATTCAGAGGAATAAAAACACTTGAACAAAAAAAATTATATGTTCATGATTTTTCAAGTGAACCAACATTTTCATGACAAAAATAATAACATTCGGTATTATATCTATAAGTTTTCAAGTGAACCAACCTTTTCATGAACAAATGGTAATATTCAACATTTTATGTCTATGAATATTCAAATGAACCAACTTTTCATGACACCATGGCAATATTCAACATTTTATGTCTATGAATTTTAAAATGAACCATCTTTCATGACACATGCATTTGTGTATGAATTTTAAAATGAACCACACTTTTCATGACAACAATGATACTATTCAACCTGTTATGTCCATGAATTTTCAAATGAACCACACTTTTCATGACAACAATGATAATATTCAACATATTTTGTATCTTCATAAATCTTTAAATGAAGAGTATTATTTCATAGGATTTCTCGGCCAGATCCAAAGAAATTTTAGTTTTGTTAATAATTCACTAAGGCGGAGACAGCAGTTCCATAGAGTGGTTTTTTATTTTCTTCGTTAAGAGGTTTACATGTCGGGTGTTGTCTTATCTGGGTGCTAGCCCTTTGTGTTTTGTTCGTCCCGTGGGGTTTTTGATCCCAGTGGTGGTTTGTGGGGGATTCGAGACCTTCCTTCCCTGTTTCTTTTTGTTGAGGTTGGGTGGGTGGGTGTTGGGTTGAAAGTTAGGGTTTGGCGAGTTGTCCCGATCGGGAGCTGGAGGGTTTGTGCGGCCGTGGAGGCTCGGAGTTTTAGACGGGCACGTGTTCTTTTTGGCGGGAGTGGGTCGCGTCCTCCTCCTGTGGGTGGAGGGGGGTACCCAGGGTTAACGCTAGGTGGCGGCAGAGTGCTGGGCGTATGGGTGTTCTATATCAAGGCGGAGTGGGGTCGGGTCTTGTCGGGGGTTCCGTCCCCGCCCAGTGAATTAGACATGTTACGTTAACATGCACAATTCACTAAGGCGGAGACAGCAGTTCCATAGAGTGTTTTTTTATTTTCTTCGTTAAGAGGTTTACATGTCGGGTGTTGTCTTATCTGGGTGCTAGCCCTTTGTGTTTTGTTCGTCCCGTGGGGTTTTTGATCCCAGTGGTGGTATGTGGGGACCGGATTCGAGCCCTTTACCAAATATGGAGGAGAGGGCTCGTGGTCCGGCGGTGATTTGGCCCCGCGGGACATAGGTATGAACGGAGGCTGAGGACCACATCCCCAGCTCCATGATTGCCCCGAGGGGGGCCCCGGATGCGGCGCAGGCCTGGGCCCCCCCTCTCCTGAGGCTGTGCAGTGTGTACTTGTCTGCCTGTTCGTTCCCGGAGGCCGCCAGGGCCATCCTGAGCGCTCCTAGGAGCGCTGGGGTGAGAAGGGGAGCCCCCCCCCCACTTGGAAGGCCGGCCCGAGTGGGCGTGGCCGTTGGTAGGCGACGTAGTCTAGCCAGGCTGCTAGTGGGCAGCATGGAGAGCCTGGAATGGCCGGAACTAGCACCCGGTAAGTCTGTCCCGTCCTCAACCTAGTCTTAGTGGAGTGGACGGTGATGGTGAGAGCGGTCGATGAGGGGACAACGTCTCGGGCCTGGATGGTGTGGCCCGGGTCGGTCGTTGCTCCTGTGTGGGCGAGATTTCCTTGACGGAGGAGGGTGTAGTATCCTATCAGGATCGCTGTCTTGAGCACCTTTGCTGTGGGGCCCGCGGATGTGAGGTATCGGGTCACCTGGAGGAGGTCATGGGGCGTGAGGGGCGGGGCTTGACGGGGGATGTGTGAGGTGAGCCGCTGCACCCCGCGCTTCATTAGCATGACGGGGTAGGTCCTGAATGCCGAGACGTCTCCCCCGCATATCTGCACCCAGGTCTTTGCCCCGCTCACATAGTTGAGGACCGCTCCTGGCGTCGTTAGTTTTTCTCTCAGGTGTGAGATATATGCGAGTATGTCATACTGGGTGGGGGCAAGAGGGTCGGCCTGGTGGTGGTTTGCGAAGTCGATGTACTGCTTTGCTTGGGCCGCTTTGTTCCTCCACGTGCCTGCTGATAGTCCTGCAAAGTACAGGTGGAGGATGCGTTCGTGTTGTTCATCTGTATAACCTGGGGAGGGAGAGCAAATAGGTGTGAGCTACCCAGGTTATCTACAGTCCCGCGGTAAATACTCTATTAAAATTCACATTAATTTCAGTTATTGCTAGGTTTCTACAGAGTGTGGCTGCGACGGCCTGGGCTTTGCTGTCTGTTGCTCCCCTGCTCAGGGCATCTGCCAGGATGAGTTCAGAGCCGGGCTTGTGGAGTATCTCCACCTCGCATGAGTGTGTTGCGGCAAACAGCCATATCTCTCAGGCGCATGCTGTGAGGGTCTTGTCATGACCGGTGCCGTTGTTGAGGACCTGCTGGCTGGCGGCATTGTCCGTGTTGATGGTTATGTGGTATTTGTCGGGGTGTGGGGGTGCGAGCGCCTTCAGTGCCACGACTAGGTTGATGGCCTCCAGGTGAGCAATGTTCGCCGTGCTGTCCTGTAAGCTGGCTGCTTATTGCTGGCCATAGTACTCGCTTGGTGAGTATGCCCCGCCCCCTGTGAGGCATGAGTCGCATTCGATCACCCATGGGAGTTTGGGGTCACTTGGTAGTAGGACCAGGCCGTTGGAGCATCTGGCGAACTCCAGGAACCAGCGGATGTCGGCCCGGAGTTCGTCGTGTACCTGTTGACTGCCGCTGAAGGGGGGCCTGCCTCAGTGCCTCGCGTATCCTGGCCATGAATCGCCTGGCGGGGATGACGCATTTCGCCACATGTTGGAGGCGGCCCACCAGCCTCTGAAGGTCTTTACGAGTAGCCTGTCTGGGGGCGGCCCATTTTTTGCACTCGGTGAGGGTGTCCTCTAGCTTGTCCGTTGGTATGGTGACCCGCATCCCGTCGATTTCTAGGCGGAAGCCGAGCCACTCGATGACCTTCGTGGGGGGGTGCACTTCTTTAGGGAGAGGGCCAGGCCGAGCCGGGCTGTGATCTCGAGGCAGTCGTTGTACGCCTTCTCCGCCTCTTCCTTGGTGGGTGCCACGCCCACGAAGTCATCGAGGTAGCATTGGACAAAGTGGCCCCGCCTCCTCAGGAGGTAGACGACTGCGTTTGTCGTCCTGGCGCAGGCCATTGAGGATGTGCGGCACCCAAAAGGTGGGGCCACGTCCGTGTAGTACTGACCATCGACCGTTATGCCAAAGAGAGGTGTGGAGAGAGGGCAGGTCCTTAGTTGCCGGTATGCCCTGGCGAGGTCAGCCCCCCATGCATATGCCCCTCGCCCCACCCGGGCCACCTCGTCTGCTGCGTCCATTATCCCGGGTAGGCTGTATGTGCAGTGGCGTCCTTGGTAATGGCCTCTCTTTATCCCGGAGTTTACGCTGCCCCCCTTTGGCCAGCTGAGGTCGACTATGACCCGCCTGTCGGTAGTGTTCTTTTTGGGGTGGGTCATGATGGGGCTTACTTGTGACCAGGGGTGGAAGGGGGGCTTGTTGAATGGCCCGAGGAGTGCTCCGTGGCCTTTCTCAGTTGTTATATAGTCCCTGATGGCGTCCAGTTGGGCTGCGTCCCTCGCGTGGTTAGTCATGGTCGGTGTGGGGGGCGTGGCGGCAGTGTAGTCTGCTGGCCAGCCAAACTCGAGGTAGTCTACTATCTCGTAGTCATGGTATCCGGTGAGCATCCTCCTCCATTGTGGGATGTTCAGGCCAGAGGGTATTGGTATCCTGGCTCCCATGTAGTTGGGGAGGGCTGTTTGGCGTACCGTCTTGTATATTGCAAGGTATTCTGCGTGGCGGGTCCACTGGTCCTCCAGTGGGCGTGGCCAGATGGTGTCAAGTGTGGTACGGTAGTGTTGTGGAGATACCAGGGGGAGGGTCGCGTATCCTTGGCCGTCTTCGTCTGAGTCGGGTGTGTCTGAGACTTTGTGGAGTTCACCCACCATTACTTTGAGGCGCTTGGTGCGTGGCTTCGTTTCCCCATCCGAGCTGGTGCTCGTGTCGGCGTCCGAGTGGTCGTGGGCGTGGTCGCGTCTATGGGGGGCGTGGCCGTGTTGTGGGTCAGCGGGGTAGTCGCGGCTGTTGTTGTTGTCACCTCGGCCGGCCTCTTTCCAGGTGGCGCCACCTATGTCGCCGTGTGTGCGGTGGCGGCCATGTTCCTCCTGGCTATCACCGCTGGTGCTGCCCCCTGGTGTTTCAGGGGGGAAGCAGGCGCCGGCGACCGTAGTATAGTTTGTACACACACCCTTACACATGCCGGGGCACTCGCAGCGGGGGCGTTTCCTCACACCGCCCCCGCTGACTGGTTTTGCCGGTGTGGCGTCGTGCCCTCCGGTGCTGCTGTCGTCGCCATCAACCGTGTGGAGCTCATCTGTCACGTCATTGCATAGGCTACAGTCCGAGACCTCGGCACACACACAATTCGAGAGGTCAGTGTGGCGTGCAGTAGGGCTGGCCTCCTGGTCGCCGGCCTCGTGGCTGCTGTCGGCATCACTGTCGGTGGTAGCGAAGTTGCTGTTACATTCGGTGCAGTCCGAGTCATCCGCGCAGATGCAGTTCGTAATATCGTTAGTATGCATTGTGGTATGTGAGGCACTGCAGTCCATCCCGTTGGTGGCGTGGTTTCTGCTGACCTTGTTCGCCCTAGTGTTAATTAGGTCACCGGGGGTGTGGGGGGTGCCGCTACGCGGTGCGCTGTCAGGTTCGGGGGGGCGTCTCCTCCAGGCGGGGTCTCTGCTGTTGTCGGCCCCGCCTGGGGCGCCACCGGTTGGTTTGTTTACTTTGTGAGTCCTGCACACTGTGGTGTATCTGTTCTGGCGTGCACTGTCGTCTGGCTCCTTGCCCGTGCTGTCAGCTGGGGGGGTGGAGCCGCCTAGCAAAAAACCTGGTTCGTCTGCTGGGTGGTGGGTTCAGAGCTCGATGGTGTCTTTCTCTCCATGAAGCGCTTTTTGTTCATACACGCGCGTTCCTGGTGGCTGTTGGACCTGTGGTATTTGTTTGCACACCACGCGCATATGTGGACTTTTCGGTCGGGGTGTTGGCCGTGCGACGCCATGAAGCCACAGTCATTACCCCAGTTCCAGACGTGGCAGGGCTTCCCGTCTGTCTCTTTATTAAAGTCTGTTTTTGCGTCATTCGCGCCGTTAGTTGCGTACCCATTATAGTTAGTACGCTGTGTTTGTTTCGTTGCCATACGCGTGCCCACTACGCAGGCATCCCTCTGGATGTCCTTGATGGCGTACTGATCCGCCCATCCGTGTGGCAGCCGACCGTCGTCAATCATGTCGAACACCTGCTCGGACCATTGCCGGCAGGTGTTCCAGTCCCAGACGGTGGCCATTGTCATCAGCTGATGGTGGTGCTCCAGCATGTGTGGCTTCCAGTCATGGGGGACTGCTGCGTCCTTCCCCATCCTGAACAGAGCCACGCAGTACTCGGGCCAGGTCGCATCGCCCAGGCCTACCTTCTCGCGTTTGGTGCCACGTATCACATAGAGATGAGGAAGGAATTTGGGTTTACCTCTTTTACGGCCGAGTGCTGAACCTGCTGCTGCGAGCATCTCGTTGATGGCTTCCGCACGGTCAGTGCTGTGAGTCTCATAGTCCGGGGCGACGTATTGGCCGTATCCTGCTTGTATATTACTATCCTCCGTGTAAGCATCACTGAAGTGGGTGGCATTGTGGGTTGTGGGGTGTGTAGCTAGGGGAGGCTGCCGTTGGTGGTAAGCGGTCTGGGGGGCCGAGCACGTCACGACCGGTGTGAGCATGGGCTGAGCCGGGGGACTGTTGACGGTTGGTGCTCCGACCGTTGAGGCTGTGGTCGGAGGGGCGCGTGGCGTCACTCCTTGCGCTCGGTGTTGCTGGATTGTAGTTTCTGTGGCAGCGCCCATCCTTGCATCCACTGTTGCAAGTATGTCCGTGCGGAGGTCCGTTATCTGATCGGCCATCATTGCCTGTGTGGCCTCCAGGATGCCACTACCCATGCCGCTGGTGTCCGCTGAGGGCTGTGGCGGTCCTTGTGACAGTGGTTGTTGTGACTGCGGTGGTGGTGACAGCGTCTGGTTGTCGGCCGTGTTATCTGCATCGCACAGATTATCCGTGGCTTCCTTCCTCCCGGTGGTAGTTTTTTTTGGGCGTCCTCGCCCTTTTGGTGGGTTGTTGTTGCCGCCCTTTTTTGGTGTGTTACGTGCTGATTTGCGTGGGGTCGGCATTATTTTCGTTGCGTTGCGTTACGTTGCATGAAGTTAGGGTTGGAGTTGTCCGATCGGGAGCTGGAGGGGTTGTGGCCGTGGAGGCGGGTGGAGTTTTAACGGTCACGTGTTCTTTTTGGCGGGAGTGGGTCGCGTCCTCCTCCTGTGGGTGGAGGGGGGTACCCAGGGTTAATGCTAGGTGGCGGCAGAGTGCTGGGCGTATGGGTGTTCTATATCAAGGCGGAGTGGGGTCGGGTCTTGTCGGGGGTTCCCTCCCCACCCAGTGAATTAGACATGTTACGTTAACATGCACAATCTAGATATCATTTGCTGTATATTACTACCAATACACACTTTTGTAATGTAATATAGGTTTGTAAAGCCCACATAGCTTTGTAGTTGTATTATTTAAATAAATAATAGTATGATATATTTTTGTTTAAAGTTGCTTATGATCTGAACAAACATTTATATCAGTTCATCTTTTTAGCCCTGCTGTTCCAGCCAGTCTCACTCTTGCAAAGTGAAATAATTATAAAAAATAAGCATCACATATAATCATTCTCTAGGCCCAGCTGATCACAGTTCACTTCACGAAAACTGTTTAAGTATGTGTATGAGAAAAAAAATAATCATCATTTCTATGCCCAACTGTCCCTGACAGTTCACTTCTGAAAAATGATTGTATAAAAAAAGATATATAGATCATATAAAAAAATTAAATATATATCAATTCATCTTATTGTCTCGCTCTTGTCAAGTGAAATTAATATATCTAAAAAAAAAAGAAGGAAATCCCTATAATCATTTCAGCTGACCTCCCAACGAACAGTCACTTTTGTGAAAAATGATTTAGTTCATTCAATACCCTAGGCATTAACTTGTGCCTCCAGAGGTATCTTCTCTGCTTGATAAGCAGTGAAAAGCATATCATGTCTCATACAGCAAACAATAGGTAAAAAAAGGAAGAATCTTGGAGATCATCTTTAGATAAATGAAAAAGATCTCCCTGCCCTAGCATTTCATATGCAATGGTATATCCGCTACCTCCCCAGGTATCAACTAGAGTTTTTTGCTTAACGGAATATTTTTGAAGATTCTGTGTACAGTACATTAACAAGAGTAACCATACCTTTAGCAGTACAACTGAACAAAACAAACGCAACCATGTCTTCGCGGAACATGGGAATACAGAAAGATCAGTTCTGGGACGGATCATAGGGATACAGACAGCCGTCCAGTTATTGCTCAGTGCCTGTTGCTTATAGCTTATGCATTCTGTTAAAATCCTTCAAAATATTGTAAGTTTTATTTTTAATCAAATAAATAATTTGCATAATATATATTGCATAATTAAGTAATATCATATATGGAATAAATCTTTTTATAGAAAATAAAAATGTTAAAAAAAAGTTAATTTAATTTGTATTATATCATAATTTTATATTCATTTATATGTTTTGTAATACATATAGTAATATAGAATAGATCTTCTAGATATCTTAATTAGTTTTGTTAGTAATCTAAATAGTATTCTTGTATATTACTAACAGTAAACAGTTTTGTAGTGTAATATAGGTTTGTAAAGCCCATATAGCTTTATAGTAATATTATTTAATTTAAAAAATAGTACGATATATTAAAAAAAAATTGCTTATGATCTCAAAAAAATATATATATCATTTCATTTTTTAGCCCTGCTGTTCCAGCCAGTCTCACTCTTGCAAGTCAAATAAATATATCAAAATAAACATCATACATAATCATTTTCTGGGCCCAACTGATCACAGTTCACTTCACGAAAAGTGACTAAGTATATGTATGGACAAAATAATAATCATCATTTTAGGCCCAGCTGTTCCTGACAGTTCACCTGTGCAAAATGATCATATTAAAAAAAAATCTGAAGATCATATAAAAAAAAATATATCTATTATTTCATCTTATAGCAGAGATGTTTCCAATCTTGCTCTCGTGAAGTGAAATCAATATATATTTTGTTTAAATAGTAGGAAATCCCTATAATCATTTCAGCAGACCTCCCAATGAACAGTCGCTCTTGTGGGAAATGATTTAGTTCATTCAATACCATAGGCATTACTTGTACCTCCCCAGGCATCGCTGCTTGATAAGCAGTAAAATGCATATCATGTCTCGCTCAGCAAACAATAGGTAAAAAAAGGAAGAATCTTGCAGATCATCTTGGAACAAATGAAAAAGATCTCCATGCCCTAGGCATTTCCTATGCCAATGGTATATCCTATACCCCCCAGGCATCAACTAATGTTTTTTGCTTAGCGGAATATTTTTGAAGAGTTTATTCTATATAGAATTGAACATCCACAGGAGTAAAAATATGTTTGACCTAACAATTGAACAAAACAAACCCAGTCTATCTGCCCTGAACATGGGGATACAGGAAGATCAGTTCTGGCCCAGATCATAGGGATCAGACAGTGGTTCTCTTATAGTTCATAATTGTTATCTGCAAGTATTTACTCTCTGCTTTGGTTTTCATCTATAAGATTCTTCAAGAATATTATTTGTTTTATTTTTAAATAAATAGTATAATTTTTTTTAACTAATATATATCATATTATTAAGTAATATCAATATATAGAATAAATCTCTTTATAGAAAATAAAAGTGTTTAAAAAAGTTAATTTAATAAGTATTATTCCATAATCTTATATTTATTTATATATTTTGTAATACATATAATAACATAGAATAGATTCTATAGATATCGTAGTTAAGTTAGTTCATCTTTCTAAGTATCATAAGTATTTAGTTATGCTTTTATTAGAATATAAACATATGAATGGAACTCTGCGATAGCTCCAACTGATGAAGTAATGCCCACGCTTATCTTTTGTCAACCACAACAAAAATAATCGCATGCATGACAAAACCTTCATGTCCATCATGTTTTGTCCAATTTCGCTTCACGCCATGGCGAATTGTCTGTAAATACAGCTTCAGTCAAGCTGAATAAAAGATTTTAATTGCTTCGTGCGTGTCGCCGTCGACACCTGATAAGAAATAGACTCCCATTCCGAGCATCTGATTTCTACTTATCGACGTTACCGTGTACTCGCGAAAAGTTATCCATTGCCGAATAGAAGAACTGTGTCAGCTATTCGCATTCACTTTTTTCGTTGTGAGTACATCGAGTACGAAGAGAGTACCTGATTAGTAGTCTGGAATAAATTTTCAGGTTTTAAGAATTCACTATGATTATTACGGTAGTACAAATATCACAGTGTTGTGTTATGCGGCTATGGTCCTCGACGGTCCAAAGAGAAAGATTTTTGGAACTAAGAAAAGTTAATGAATTCCCAAAGCTGTGTCCCAACAAAAGCATATAACATCTTTGAATAATTGCATTGATCTCCGCTTTAAGAGTGTCATTTCTTAGACCGGCTTAATCTACCCTGAAAACGAATCCAGAGCTCAAAATTATTAACAGAGCTTTATCGAGTATTAATTTAATAACACAGAGCATTTCAGTCATTCGTGTGACAGGTCATAGCTTTTTTTAGTAGCTAAGCAGTTTCAGCTCGATCCACTGAGTAAGACCTCGTCTCCGCCATGTTATGTAAGACTTCAAGTGTCCGCTAACACTTGCCATAGCTAATAACAATTAACCTAGATAACTAGAAAGTCAATGGGAAAGAATTGATCTGTTATTTATTAGTGTGACATCTTGTCCACCGGAGGTGTACATTTTTCAGGCTATGTCATGGTAGAATAACAAGATTAATTAGTACATGGATGTACACGACAATGTCTATGCAACTCCTACCATGTTAATACTAATTTTTCCAATTCATACAATTCATCCAACCTGAAATGTAAGCAGAAGCATTTGTATGCAAAAGTGTCAATAATCTTACTACAGCAATGCTACTGTGGAGTCTATCCCATCTCCAACATGACTGTAATTCTAATGAACTAGTAAGATCTATGAGTGGCGCAACTTACGTTACTACGCATCAATTGTGGCACAATTTAGTTAGGAAAATAATCATTTCTTATGACTGAACCTCGCAAACCCTGTCCAGCAGTTTTGAACCTGTCGACTTGCACTATTTTTAGTTCATGCTTCCTATTAGCGCAATGGTAAGGTATGGCACAATCATTTTGAATTAGTGGTGCAGAGAAGAAAGAATTTTCTTTTCGACTGAGCCGAAGCACTCAGACGTGCGCGTCTCGCTTAAATCCTTCCGTGGCGTTCTTTGTTGTGATTGGCAAATCCTGTTGAATAAATTAGAACTACTAATTATTGAATCCACATTCCATGCCTGCTGGCGCGTAAAAGCTCCAGTACCAATTTCACAAGAATATATTATTTTAGGTTTTTGTTTAGTTTTATTCACCAAAAATTCATTAGTGCGTTTATCTCGGCCAAAGATTATTGGATCGAACGGCAAAGGTCGTGCTGTACCTTTTCTCCTCTCCATACGCGTTAATCTTGGTGCTATATCATCCCAAATAATATTAGAATCCACTACTCTAACTTTATCTCGATTAACCACTTTTCGATCGTTCTTAGGCCCTCCCACTACCCACTACTGAACCTCGTGATCTAACCACTATGTATCATGGATCGTATTTCCTCTCTAAAGGTCCAGATTCAGTAACTAACAAAACAACTTTATCACCAGGAGTCAATTTAATTGCATTTGCCTTCTTCCTCAGACGAGCAATATTATATTTTCGACTCTCCCGTCGATTTTCGGCGGGTTACTTAAAGCTATAGACAAATCATCTATACAAGAAGCTAAGTTCAAATCTGTTGCACGTGTCGATCGATACAGTAAAGAACTATGCTTCGTACTTGGATGTCTACCATAGGTTAGAAAGAAAGGTGAAAAATTAGTGCTATCAGAAGGTACAGTACGATATGCATATATCACATCAGGTAAATATTTTTCCCATAAACTAGCACGAGAATTAACTAATTTCCTCAAAATGCTTTTTAGTGTTCTATGGTAATGTTCTACCATTCCATTAGACTGTGGATGGTATGGTGTCATATGTCTTACTTCTACACCTAACTCTTTGAAATGATCCATTATCATTCTATTTTTAAGTTCTAACCCATTATCAGAGATAAACATGCAAGGAATTGAATGATGAGGAATATAATCATTAAATACATAATCATGATTCCCCTTCGATGATTTGTCTGGTAATTACTTATATTCAACCCAACCACTACAATGATCTATAATAGACAATAAATATCTATTACCACTAGTACTAACTGGATATGGACCAGAAAGATCTGCAGCAGTCAGAATACCAGGTGCAACTGGCAATGGCATTGACTGTGGATACGCACATCTGTGCCTGCTACAGTTAACTACACAATTAAGACTTTGTGGACATCTCTAGCTATACTAGGCCAATGAAAATGTTCCTGTAATCATCTCAGTGTTTTTGATATAGCCATATTACCTACCTCAGTATGAGCTATTTTAATTACAGAATTCCTGAATTTTGTTGGCAAGACTAATTGAGGATACGTATATTTCTTAGTAGGAGCTATTATAGAATAAAGAACACTATCCATCAACACATAATTCTTTTCTTCATTCTCCCCTAACATATATTCTGGCATCTTTTCTGTTCATTAATCACTTCATTATATGACAGTTTATAGTGTTCAAAAGGAATTGCCTGTTCTGCTAACAGTGGATCAAATGCAATCATTTCCACTGGTTCTTTTGCCTCTGTATTAGGTCTCAACCTAGACAACATATCAGCCCATACATTATCTACTCCTCTCATATAGACAATTGGTGCTGAGAATTCCGCCGATAATACTGACCAACGTTGAATACATGTATTACAGATTTCTTTAGTGAAAAAACATTTCAATGGAGCATGATCTGTATAGATAGTAAATTCTGCACCATATAAATAAGGTCTTAATTTTACTAGAGCATAAATTATATCAAATGCTTCTTTTTCTAGAGTAGCATAATTATTCAGAGCAGAAGAAAATCTAGTACTTATTAAATGTACTGGCCTATCTATTCAATTTTCATCTTGTTGTACCAGAACAGCACCTAGACTGTACTCAGAAGCATCTGTATTCAGTTTATAAGGTTTAAAAGGATCAGGAAATGTTAGGACACATTCTAATAGCAGATTTTTCAACTCATTCCAAGCATTTTCACATTCTATAGTCCAGACAAAGCTACATTTATTACTAGTCAAATAAGTTATAGGAACTACAACAACAGCATAGTTAGGAATTAATTGTGTATAATACCCTGGTGATCCTAGCAAACGTCTTACTTCTTTTTTACTAGTCAGTCAAGCCATATCCCTAATTGCAATAATTCTTTTCTGGATCCAGTTTTAATCCTACCGCACATACAACGTAACCTAAGAGTTTTACTTCAGCTACTCCGAATTCACATTTAGACTCCTTAATAGTCACTACCAAAGATGGCAGAAGGAAGATTCCAACCTTTAGCAGCAGCAGTTTTGCAATGTTGACAATAAGCAGCTACTGTCTCACCTTCATTTTGTCTCATGGACATGACAAACTCTTTAGATGACTACGCTCATCTGCTGTTAGCAAAGTCTTAGCTATAACTTATTTTATGTCCCCCATGACTTAGAACCTTTATGTTGGAAAGCAGTGAACAAGACCTCATGCAATGTACCAGCTGCATTAGACAACGTAAAACGAATGATATCCAAGTCAGAAACATCTGCTAAAGTCCCTATGCGTTCAATTAAGTCTATCCACTCACATAAAGCACCTCTATCTGTCCCGTCAAGTAGGGTACAGCCTTTCTTCCACATGCCTTCAACGACCTATTGCATACTTCATTGAATTCTCGATCAATCTTGAAATCTAGTAACTACTGCAGTCACTACCATCGTATTAAAAATAACTATCGAAATGCAATATCTGTCAATTTTGAATAGAAATATACGTCGTAGTCTACCTCTTAGTCAAAATAACTTCTGGTCAACAGTAAATAAGTTTACAGTATATAAAGCACCAGTCTATAACGTCGTAATGAACTAAAGTATTAGTCAAGATAACTCCCGGTCGTCAGTATACAATCTATAATATATACATAAAGTACCAGTCTTAGAACGTCATGTTGTACACAGTATTACTAACTGTACGGTGTTAAAGAACGTCGTGGTCACCATTTGTAAAGTCCTCAGTTGGAATCTGTGGTTTGTGTAGGCAGGCTATAATGAAATCAATACAGGCAAGAAGAGAAAGGAAGAGTATAAAGGTTGACAGTAGAGAGAGATAATGCCCTCAGGTTTATTATTATATAGTGGTACATGGATCTGGTATGGCATACCACCTGACTGTGTTCTCCAATGAGAATCAAGCATTTACAGTTCCACCAATGAACATCAAGCATTCCTGTGTCACCATGGCTACCATGATCTGCCCACCACCACCATGCAGTGTGGCTGCTTGGCCACCACCTGCCTGAGCTGAGTGTGTGGTGATTCGTGACTAACAGATGGGGAGGGGGTAGTGAGTAGAGCTCCAAGTGCCCCTTACACACTATCTCTAGTGCCTCTTTCACACTATCTACCTAATACATAATGACTATTGACCATAAGTAAAGGATCACCAGCAACTACATAAATACATTCATGCACCTGACACTATATACCATTTACCATTATAGACCATTTGCATTTGCCCAATGCGTTTTATCGGAATATTTTACAACTGGTATCACTGATAACACCGATAACACTGGTATCACTGGTAACACTGGTATCACCGGTAACACCGGTAACACTGATAACACTGGTATCACTGATAACACTGGTATCACTGATAACACTGGTAACACTGGTAACACTGATAACACTGATAACACTGATAACACTGGTAACACTAATGCTGGTAACACTAACACTGGTAACACTGATAACACTGATAACACTGGTAACACTGATAACACTGGTATCACTGGTATCACTGATAACACTGGTAACACTGATAACACTGGTAACACTGGATAACACGGATAACACTGATAACACTGGTAACACTGCTATCACTGATAACACTTGTAACACTGATAACACTGGTAACACTGATATCACTGATAACACTGCTATAACTGATAAGACTGATAACACTGATAAGACTGGTAACACTGATAACTCTGATAAAACTGGTAACACTGATAACACTGTTATCACTGATAACACTGATAACACTGGTAACAATGATAACACTGATAACACTGGTAACAGTGATAACACTGATACCACTGGTAACACTGATAACACTGGTAACACTGATAACACTGATGAAACTGGTAACACTGATAACACTGCTATCACTGATAAGACTGGTAACACTGATACCACTGGTAACACTGATAACACTGGTAACACTGCTATCACTGGTAACACTGGTAACACAGGTATCACTGATAACACTGGTATCACTGGTAATACTGGTAACACTGATAACACTAGTAACACTGATAACACTGAGAACACTGGTAACACTGATAACACTGGTATCACTGATAACACTGGTAACACTGATAACACTGGTATCACTGATAACACTGGTAACACTGATACCACTGGTAACACTGATAACACTGATACCACTGGTAACACTGCTATCACTGGTAACACTGGTAACACTGGTAACACTGGTATCACTGTTAACACTGATAACACTGATACCACTGATAACACTGATAACACTGGTAACACTGATAACACTGGTAACACTGGTAACACTGATAACACTGGTAACACTGGTAACACTGATAACACTGTTAACACTGATAAAACTGTGTAATATGTTGAGTCTCGGCCGTCAGAGCCCCAAGATACCACTCACTCTCCCCAGGTACGATCCGACAACTGTAGGTCAGTTCCCACCTGACGCCCCTCTCCAACAAACTCATAAGAAAGAAAGGGAAGACACATCACGCAAGATTGACAGTGAAGAAGTTGTACTTTATCGGCCAGCCAATCAGACCCTCTACAGCCTGGGGGGGGGGGGGGGGGGGGGGGGGGGTGATGCCCTAATAGGTGCAGCTGTCACTCAACCCCAGCTGCAGGTGGTGTCCATAATGTATGCAGGCTGGCTGGGTGTGGTTGCCCATCGGCCCTGTGGTAACAGGTAGTTGCAGACAGTCACATGGACCATAATGTACTGGTCACAAATAGGTATGCTACATTTGCCGCAGTAATGGGTATTAAATTGTATGAACATTGGCATTAAAAAGTCTTTAAAAGGTCTTACATGTGATTGGCTTAGAGGTGCAGGAACCCTGGGTAAACTGGCCCTGTTCACCCCTCCCCCAAACTTCCTCGCCCCACCCCCACTGACTACGGCCCTGTTGTTGGCTGATGGAGCCGCTCTCAGCCCGAGTCCACCTCCTGAGGACGCGCGTTCTGACGCCAGCTATCAGACGCCGACAGGCGCAGCCACGTGACAGTCCCGGAATCGGGCATGCGCGTCGTTGCGTAAGAATGATATCGATGCTCATTGATTGAGTTCAATTGATTCAGTCCTCCAATCACCATTGTGTCTGTCCTACATCACACCCCCCCCCCCACCCACCCACCCACCGCGGTACGCGTGATTGATCACGCGTAAAACAACCCACTCAAATCATGTCTAAAGGACTGACTATTTATTTGATTATTTTTTGTTTTATGGATTACAGTGTGCAATATTTAGCAAACTTTGAATTCTCAAGTCACGAGAGCTGTGAAAGAAGGGGTCGACCCGCCCCCTGCTGGCAGAGTTAGTTCGAGCCGGAAAGCGGCTGGAGCCAATGGCGCCATTCTCATCAGGCTTGGGTCGATTTCGAGGGACTGTGTTTCACAAAGCACTGCAGTCGGCTGAGGGGGGGGGGGGGGGGGGCGGGCTGTGGAGGGGACAAAAAGAGTGCGGGCGGGGGGGGGGTCGCGGGGGGGGGAGGGGGTGCGGGGTGGGTGGAGGGAGTCCGGTCGCGGGTGGTGGGGCGTCCGGGCTGGGTAGGAGGTGCGGGCGGGGGAGAGGGTGCGGGCGGGGAGGAAGGGTGTGCGGGCGGGGGAGTGGGGTGCGGGGGGGGGGGGGGAGGGGGAGGGGGTGCTGGCGGGCGAGGAGGGTGCGAGGGGGAGGGGCTGCTGGCCGGGGAGGGGTGTGCGGGGGTGGAGGGAGTGCAGGCGGGTGGAGGTGTGTGGGGGGGGAGGGGTGGGGAGGCGGGCTGGGCGGCGGGCGGCGGAGGGGAGGGGATGCGGGAAGGGGGAGGGGGAGGGGGTGGGGGGACGGGGGGGATGGGGATGCGGGGGGCGGGGGTGCGGCGCGAGCGAGGGGTGCTGGGGTGATGGGGGGGGGTGGCGGGGGAGAGGGGCATGCGGGCAGGGGAGGGGGGAGGGGGTACGGGCGAAGGGGTGCGGGGGTGCGGGGGGAGGGGATGCTAGGCGGGAGGGAAGGAGGGGGCGGCGTTGAAGGGGAGGGGGTGGCAGGGGAGGGGTTGCGGGGGGAGGGGGTGCGGGAGGAGGGGGTGTGGGGGGAGGGGGGTTGCGAGGGGTAGCGTGGGGGGGGGGGGGTGCGGGGGGCGGGGGGAGGGGGGCTTTGTATGGAGGGGGGAGCGTTGCGGGGGGCGGGGGGGAGCGGTGGGGGGGGAGGGGGTGGCGGGGGGAGGGGGTGCGGGGTGGGGGGTGCGGGGGTGCGGACGGGGGAGGGGGTGCGGGGGAGGGGGTGTGTGCGGGGGGAGGGGGCAGAAGAAACCGGTAAGACCCCTCACTTTACTGCGTTCTCCATTTATCGGAGAAGCTGACAAACTGCCTGCCAACATTCACATCTTCTTCAGCTGATAAATTGTCTCCCGAACTCAGAAATCAATGTCTGCTGGGGGATAGAAGGTGGAACCTTGCCCCATCTTCCCCCCACCCGCGCCCTCCACCCTCCTCCCCACTGTCTCCTCCTCCCTCCCCCCTTCCCCCACCCGCGCCCTCCTGTCAGGTGTATGTAAGAACGGGCCATTGTCAGGTGTGTGTAAGAAGGATGCATTGTCAGGTGTATGTAAGAAGGATGCATTGTCAGGTGTATGTAAGAAGGATGCATTGTCAGGTGGATGTAAGAAGGCATTGTCAGCTGTATGTAAGAAGGCATTGTCAGGTGTATGTAAGAATGAGGCATTGTCAGGTGTATATAAGAAGGCATTGTCAGGTGTGTGTAAGAAGGATGCATTGTCAGGTGTATGTAAGAAGGATGCATTGTCAGGTGTATGTAAGAAGGATGCATTGTCAGGTGGATGTAAGAAGGCATTGTCAGCTGTATGTAAGAACGCATTGTCAGGTGTATGTAAGAATGAGGCATTGTCAGGTGTATATAAGAAGGCATTGTCAGGTGTGTTTAAGAAGGAGGCATTGCCAGGTGTATGTAAGAAGGAGGCCTGGTCAGGTGTATTTACGAAGGCATTGTCAGGTGTATGTAAGAAGGCATTGTCAGGTGTACATAAGAAGGAGGTATTGTCAGGTGTATGTAAGAAGGCGCCGTCAGTGGTATGTAAGAAAGAGGCATTGTCAGGTGTATGTACGAAGCAGGCCTTGTCAGGAGTATGTAAGAAGGCATTGTTAGGTGTATGTAAGGTGGCATTGTCAGGTGTATATAAGAAGGCATTTTCAGGTGTATGTAAGAAGCAGGCATTGTCAGGTGTATGTAAGAAGGCATTCTTATGTGTATGTAAGAAGGAGGCATTGTCAGGTGTATGTAAGAAGGCATTTTCAGGTGTATGTAAGAAGCAGGCATTGTCAGGTGTATGTAGGAAGGCATTGTTAGGTGTATGTAAGAACGGGGCATTGTCAGATGTATGTAAGAAGGAGGCATTGTCAGGTGTATGTAAGAAGGGATTGTTATGTGTATGTAAGAAGCAGGCATTGTCAGGTGTATGTAAGAAGGCATTGTCAGGTGTATGTAGGAGGGACACATTGTCAGGTGTATGTAAGAAGGCATTGTTATGTGTATGTAAGAAGGAGGCATTGTCAGGAGTATGTAAGAAGGTATTGTTATGTGTATGTAAGAAGGAGGCATTGTCAGGTGTATGTAAGAAGGAGGCATTCTCAGGTGTATATAAGAAGGCATTGTCAGGTGTATGTAAGAAGGGGGCATTGTCTGGTGTATGTAAGAAGGCATTGTTATGTGTATGTAAGAAGGATGCATTGTCAAGTGTATGTAAGAAGGAGGCATTCTCAGGTGTATATAAGAAGGCATTGTCAGGTGTATGTAAGAAGGAGGCATTGTCAGGTGTATGTAAGAAGGCATTGTCAGCTGTATGTAAGAAGGCATTGTCAGCTGTATGTAAGAAGGTATTGTCAGGTGTATGTAAGAAGGGGGCATTGTCAGGTGTATGTAAGAAGGGGGCATTGTCAGGTGTATGTAAGAAGGGGACATTGTCAGGTGTATGTAAGAAGGCATTGTCAGGTGTATGTAAGAAGGCATTGTCAGGTGTATGTAAGAAGGCATTGTCAGGTGTATGTAAGAAGGAGGCATTGTCAGGTGTATGTAAGAAGGAGGCATTGTCAGGTGTATGTAAGAAGGCATTGTCAGGTGTATGTATGAAGCAGGCCTTGTCAGATGTACGTAATAAGGCATTGTCAGGAGTATGTAAGAAGCAGGCATTGCCAGGTGTATGTAAGAAGGAGGCATGTTCAGGTATATGTAAGAAGGCCTTGTCAGGTGTATGTAAGAAGACATTGTCAGGTGTATGTAAGAAGGCATTGTCAGGTGTCCTCTCGACGTCACAACCCACGTCCTGTCTGCATGACGCCAAGCAGAACCTGGGGGTAAAGTAAACAGGGTATTGAAATGAAAAGGGTCGATTTCTCTGGCAGTAATTTAATGGATATTAAAAATGGAATGCGTTTACAACTCTGCTATTACGGCCCCCGTAGAAGGCGGTGCCTTTACCAGGCGAAGGACGGAGGCTACGTCAGCCCGGGAGGTGAATCGCAATTCCACTATAATCTGCCGCCAGGGACACATTCCACCTCATTGAATTTCAATCCAAATTAGCGATGTAAAAAAACTAAGAATCCATTTTCAAAGAAAGAAAAAGAAGCCTTGTCCCAAACGCCTCGATTATTGGAACACAAAACGCGAATACTTTTAGTTAACGTAAACGCGGTATTTATCATATTGTGTGCTTTGTGGCTTTTTAGGTCGGTTTAAAGCTGCATAGTTCGATGAAAACATAAAATTGTCAAAACCAAAACAATTATCTAATTTTAATTCTGCATTTCTAACTTAGATGCTGGTGCACTTATTAACCATTTGTCATCACACATAAGGGGATACTGAGTCAATTAATAAAACCTCTTACTGCAGAACCCTATGGTGTTAGAGTTTTGGCAAGCTTGCCAAAATTAATTTAGCACATTTCCATTTCAAATATCTCAAAAGTTAGCAATTTAAAATAAAAGTTACTTCAAACTAAAGTAACATAGATTATAATGAACAACCTAATATGTTTATCTCAGTAAATGAGAGAAACTCAAACCATTAGACTATACAACTTTAATGTTTGACGATTTAACCTGGAGGAAATGTGCGACTACTTACCAAACTGTTAGTAACACGCACTCAGGACCTTTTCAATCGAATGCCATGGTTGACGTTGTGTGCCTAGCAACATCCCCCCCCCCCCCCTCTGCCCGCCACCCCCCCCCCCTCCCGCTAGCCCTCACAGCCTTCAACACCAAACATCCTCCCGGAGTTATTCTTGGCGCTGATTGGACGAGGTGGTGATGTGATGGATGCTATTTGCATAAGTGCATGCGCGTCGGCGGGTGCGCATTGGGTGGTGCGCGTTGCAATGGATTTCTCATTTGACGCGTTCATATTGAGCTCATTAGTAAATGGGGACTGAGGTGGGGAGGTTTGGGGGGCGGTGGGGGGGGGGGGCAGACGACACTAAGCCCCACTTCTCTCTCACGCCACTTAACCAGGACCGGCCGTGCATTAGCACCGAGTCATTAATTACACGCTACTTAGAGCTAACACCACATGCACATGTATCATTTCTCACATTAAAACCCACGCCAGAAGAATGCAAACAAATATTCGAGCTGCATTGAAATAAATAAAACATGATTCATTAAGGAAGCAGGCTAAGCTGGGAAGAATGCCCAATGATCAAATGGAATATTATTAGAAATATGTTCTTCAAAATAAAACACCACAAAACTAGCACTTTCACACCATTCAAGTCCGTGATGTTCCATAATGCTATCGTAGCAGTTGGGTTGTATACAAACGTTAATTCATTTCTTAAGATGGAAGGTGTTTTTGTCCTTCGGTTTTAGGTTGGCGATCTGCTGAGAGCAAGTCAGTGACGGCCGGAACTCGGTCTGGTACAGGGAGCGGGCGCCACCAACATGGTGTGTGTGGTATGTGTGGTGCGTGAGGTGCGTGTGTGGTGTGTGTGGTGTCGGTGGTGTGTGTGGTGTGTGTGGTGTGTGATGTGTGTGTGGTGTGTGTGGTGTGTGTGATGTGTGTGGTGTGTGTGGTGTGTTTGTGATGTGTGTGGTATGTGTGGTGTGTGTGTGGTGTGTGATGTGTGTGGTGTGGTGTGTGTGGTGTGTGGTATGTATTGCATGTGTATGGCGAATAAGTGTGTTGTGTGGGTAGTGTGTGCTGGTTTGTGTGGTGTGTGCTGGTGTGTGGTGTGTGCTGGTGTGTGTGGTGTGTGCTGGTGTGTGTGGTGTGTGCTGGTTTGGGTGGTGTGTGCTGGTGTGTGTGGTGTGTGGTGGTGTGTGTGGTGTGTGCTGGTGTGGGTGGTGTGTGCGGTATGTGCTGGTGTGTGTGGTGGTGCATCTCGGTGTGTGCATGGTGCATCCTGGTGTGTGTGGTTATGCATCCCGGTGTGTGTGGTGGTGCATTCTGGTGTGTGTGGTGGTGCATCCTGGTGTGTGTGGTGGTGCATCCCAGTGTGTGGTGGTGCATCCCGGTTTGTGTGGTGGTGCATCCTGGTGTGTGGTGGTGAATCCTGGTGTGTGTGGTGGTGCATCCTGGTGTGTGCATGGTGCATCCCGGTGGGTGGTGGTGAATCCTGGTGCATCCTGGTGTGTGTGGTGGTGCATCCCGGAGTGTGGGGTGGTGTGTGTGTGGTGCATCCTGGTGTGTGTTGTCGTGCATCATGGTGTGTGTGGTGGTCCATCCCGGTGTGTGTGGTCGTGCATCCCGGTGTGTGGTGGGGCATTCCGGTGTGTGTGGTCGTGCATTCCGGTGTGTGTGGTGCATCCTGGTGTGTGTGGTTGTGCATCCTGGGGTGTGGTGGTGCATCCCAGTGTGTCTGGTGACACCATTACACCGGTGTGTGTGGTGGTGCATCCTGGTGTGTGTGGTGGTGCATCCCGGTGTGTGTGGTGGTGCATCCCAGTGTGTGGTGGTGCATCCTGGTGTGGTTGGTGGTGCATCCTGGTGTGTGGTGGTGAATCCTGATGTGTGTGGTGGTGCATCCTGGTGTGTGTGGTGGTGCAAATTGGTGTGTGGTGGTGCATCCTGGTGTGTGTGGTGGTGCATCCCAGTGTGTGTGGTGGTGCAAATTGGTGTGTGTGGTGGTGCATCCTGGTGTGTGTGGTGGTGCATCCCGGTGTGTGGTGGTGCATCTCGGTGTGTGTGGTGGTGCATCCTGGTGTGTGTGGTGGTGCATCCCAGTGTGTGTGGTGACAGCATTACACCGGTGTGTGTGGTGGTGCATCCCGGTGTGTGTGGCGGTGCATGCCGGTGTGTGTGGTGGTGCATCCCAGTGTGTGGTGGTGCATCCTGGTGTGGTTGGTGGTGCATCCTGGTGTGTGGTGGTGAATCCTGGTGTGTGTGGTGGTGCATCCTGGTGTGTGTGGTGGTGCATCCTGGTGTGTGGTGGTGCATCCTGGTGTGTGTGGTGGTGCATCCCGGTGTGGTGGTGCATCCCGGTGTGTGTGGTGGTGCAAATTGGTGTGTGTGTGGTGCATCCTGGTGTGTGTGGTGGTGCATCCCAGTGTGTGTGGTGGTGCAAATTGGTGTGGGTCGTGGTGCATCCCGGTGTGTGGTGGTGCATCTCGGTGTGTGTGGTGTGGCGCTGTTTCCTGCAGCCTTTTGCACAATTCGGCAGAATGTGGCTCGCATGGAACCATGAGCGTACTCCTCTATGGACACTCTTTATACAGATACTCTCATATTTGTAACATACGTGCCTATTCCACAGTCCACTCCCCAGCCTTGGACGTCTACCTGAATGACACAAGTATGTTATTCAGGTATGTCTGGGAAACTCTGGCTGATAACTGCCAAAGCACCTTCTGAAAAACAAGAGTTGACGAGTGATCAGGTATGTGATGTATAAAGTAATGAGGGGGGGGGGGGGGAGAACCACTGGGAGTGAGTGGCGCCCTCTGGTGTGTGACGGCGCCCTCCCTGACAACCAATCAGCGTGCGCCGCCTCACGGGCTTGCCTGTTTATAGGTTTTATTACGTTATCAGTGGAACATGACGCTTCACACGACACAAACACTTTGTGATGACTATTCTGTCACGCCGCCACTGTTTCCACTCGAGTAGAACTTGTCTGCGTAGTTCCACAAATGTCCGCTAGTCAGGGTTGGCGCCTTTCTTTTCCTTCCCACGGGTCTGGCTCCATCCCAGCTGCTTCTGCATCTCTCGTTGCTGTTGTCTTTGAGTAAATTCTAGGCATTGGTTTATGTCAGGTAGCACCCAGCATTATCTGGACTACTCCAACTGACTCTTGCTGGGGGATCATTTAGATAAACGCTTCATCCCGTACTACAGTAGCCGCACTCGGGGTGAAGAACAATCCTATATCAAAAGTGGAGAAATTGTGGGTAAACTAAATGAGCATAGATTGTTAATGTAAAAAGCACGATATATTCTGCACATGCCTTGATATGGAGAGTTCAGCCGCAAAAGCACGTCAATTCCAATCCCAAAATGGATATAAACATTGGAATCAAACCTACAAAAAGTTTGTTTTTTATTCCTACTTTTGTGTTCATCTTACCATAACCATATGATTCTGATCATATGAAAAGTGGAATTAGTGAGAATTAACATTATTTTCAGGGAAAAGACTTTTATTTAAACTACATTTTTTTTTATTGGTGTTTACGTGGATTTGCACTTGAGCTCTTCATATATTTACCCTCAACTTTTGAACTGATTAGTAGATTAGTCCAGTAGATCAATGACCTTTAAAGTTTGAATTGGCCACATATCAACATGGCTGTCATGGGCAGGAAGTTGAGAGGTTTCTGCGTAATAATCCAATCTACGTCAGGAAGCAGTCATTTTCATTGGCTGAGGTAATCAGGTGGTACAACCTGTTCATTCAAACATGGAGGATTTAATTCATGGACTCTATCACTTCAAACTGATTTTGCGTCATAATGTTGAGGGGAAACATTTACAATCGGATTGTAGCTATTGGATTTTAATCAACATCAGGAAGGAATGTCAAAATAAGACCATCAAGAGTTAGATGCATTTTCTCAAACTTTAACATAGGGTTGTAATTCACCTGAACACAGTCGTAGGTGAATCTTTTATCTAGGGCTCATTCTACTAAGTGAAATATCTAGGAATAATTGGCTTTAAACGACGCCGTTCTTCTAACCCCGTCGCTCCTGCAAAGGTCTCGGCGCCGGCTGCTTCCACACGGCCGAGACATCGTCGGCTCAGGAAACCCACGTTTCACGCCAAAACACGCCAAAAACACAGCCGCCCATTTTATTCATGAGAAGTCAACCACAAAGATTCGTGACGTCATCAGCGCCAAATGTCAACAAGTCTCACGCCACACGGCCGGGGGGGGGGGTCGGAGTGGGAGGCAGGCGCGGGTGGGGTGGGGGGGTGGGGGGCTAGGTGGGAGGGGGGTTGATGGGCTGGGAGAGGGGGCATTCAGAAGGGGCTGGTGGAGCGGGGGGAGGGTGATTCAGAGCAGCGCTCGGCGCGTCATGCGCCACCAACGCGTACCTTCTTCGAGCAATTTTCTTTTCACTTCATTCTAATCTTTTGGGCGCATTATAGTCTAGGTTTTATTTACTGAAGGCTAAAGCGAATTCACTTTAAAACTGGTTCCAGCTGTTTTATCAGTGCACGTGTCCACACTGCTTGACTGGCAGCTTCTGCCGGATTATGCCAGGAGTCAGTAGTTTTGTCTTTTTGCTTCCAGTCTAGAAAATACAAAGACTGATTCGACCCCAACGATCAGGAGCTACATAATCTTATGAGCAGAAGAGACCAAGCCCACCAGAGAGTGTTGCAGACCAGGATACAAAGATGCCTGCAGATTGCTACAAAAATGCACCCATGCACTGAAGTCAGACTGGTGGGAAATGAAGGCAGAGGAGCTGCAGAGAGCTGCAGACAGAAACAACATAAAGGGCTTCTACAATGGACTGAAGGATGTGTGGGGACCTGTGAAGAAGGGGCCTATTCACCTGAAATCAACAGATGGAATGGAGACCTTTTCTGACAGCAAGAGAGTTCTGGCAAGATGGAGTGAACACTTCCAGAAGCTACTCAACGTCCCTGGTGACATAGATCACAAAGCTCTGGACAACATCCAGTAGCACATTATGAAAACATGCCTCGATGAGATTCCAACCATGGATGAGATGGCTAGAGCAATCGACAGCCTGAAAGATGGCAAAGCACCTGGGGGTGATGGAATTCCTGCTGAAGTATGGAAGCATGGAGGAGACAATCTGTTCAACAGACTACACCAACTAATCACCAATGCCTGGGAGGAGGGTTCTTTACCCCAAGCATGGAAGGATGCCAGCATTGTAACCATCTACAAGAAAGGTGATCAAACAGACTGTGGGAACTATAGAGGAATCTCTCTTCTTTCCATAGCAGGCAAGATCTTCGCCAGGATCCTCCTCTTTTTTCTTCTTTTTTTTTGTGTGACAAGTTTTTTATTCTGCCCATAACATATAAGCTCCCATGAGGGTGCTTGTTTTCAACGCTGGACAGCTGTGATACTGGATTGGTCTGTTCCCGCACTCAGAAGTCTTTAGCTGATCTTTCTCGGGCCAACCTTTGCGGTTTTGGGTGTTCGTAGTTTCTATATTAGTTTTTTTTAATTTTCAAGTTTTTTCCTAACCTGTATATGATAACTTAGCCTACTATGTACATCTACGCAGATGACATACAGGCCTGTGGGAGAGGATCCCATCCCATTGTGGTTTGTTACAGCATCCTTTCACTCATGCCCTGTCCTTAGATAGTACACCAGTGTGCCAGAACACCCCTGGACCCTTCAGGACTGCGACTAGGTGGGATAGCTGTGTTGTATGGTTAGCCATTTTGTATTTCAGGGTGATTCGGATGCATGACCGTGGCCTGCCTGGTTCGGCTTTGGTTTGTGCCAGTACACATACCCAGACGGACTGCGCCCTATGGTCATAGTCATTTCGAATTCCTTAGTACTTAGTAGGGCTAGTTTCCGTATTTCTAATATCTACCATCTTTTCTGGCCGGTCTTTTGCTTTTTGTGCCAGAACACAGCAAGCAGTGACTGCGCCCAAGATCAGGTGAGATATTGTTTCTTCAGTAGGTGGTTGTGTATTATGTTTTCTTTAAGGACCTTTTATAGTGGTCCATGCTTTCGATTGCCCATTGTTGTGTGTGTTGATTATTCCAGGCATGTGCCGCCATGGCCAGTACACTTCTCTCATAAATGCCTCAACAGACTATCTATTCACATAACACCTTGTAGGGTTGCGTGTTCGAGTCTGTAGCTATGTAGGTAGGCTAAGGTGAAAAACAATACAGACGGAGAGAAAGAGAAAGTGAAGCAAAGTAAGAGTGTGAGAAGAGAGAGTCCAAGCCTCTCTGGTTTATTATATATAGTACATGGGTTCATTGTAGAGTATCACACCCACCCTTTTCCCCCAATGAGAAACAAGCATTCCTGGTTCTGCCAATAGGGATCAAGCATTCCTGGTCCCCATGGCTACCAGTGGTCTGCCCACCACCACCAAGCTGTGTGGCCCCTCTGGCCACCACCAGCCATGAACCTTGACCCTGAGTGTGGTGATCCTACCTAGTAGAGGGGGAGGGGTGTAGGACTTGAGTGCCCCTTAGACACAGCCCAGCCAGCACCACTATGTCTATTTACAGTCCACTCAGGCACCACCAGCACTTACATATATAAACATACATGCACCTTTTCGTAATAGAACATTTGCATTCCCCCTATCGTTGAAAATCAGAATATTTTACAACCTGATGTAATTCCAGAGACACAGTGTGGCTTCAGAGGTAACCGGGGCACTGTGGATATGATACTTTGTCTCCGACAGCTACAAGAAAAGTGCACTGAGCAGGACTGACCACTGTACATGGTATTTGTCGATTTCACTAAGGCATTCGATACAGTCAGGGGGACTGGGCTATGGCAGCTACTGAGGAAGTATGGATGCCCAGAGAAGCTCAAAACTATGATCGAGGCTCTACATATGGGAATGATGGCAAATATTAGTGTTGGAGGGGAAGTCTTGGAATCATTTGGGGTTACCAATGGGGTCAAGCAAGGTTGTGTACTGGTCCCCATGCTCTTCTCCATCTTCCTATCAGCAATGCTTGATGAGGCTTTCCGAGGCATGAGGGATGGCGTCTATATACAGTCCAGACAGAGCACTGACCTATTCAACATCGCACACTTCAGAGCGAAGACCAAGACTACTCGGATACTGGTGAGAGAGGTGCTATTCGTAGATGACAGTGCACTGGTTGCCCACTCTGCTGAAGAGATCCAGCAAATAGTGGACACTTTCTCCGATGCATCAAAGAATTTGGCCTGAAGATTAACATCAAGAAGATGGAGGCGCTCGACCAACCCAACTGTACAAGAACCCGAGAGGAGGATATCATGGTTGACAGAAACAAGCTGAACTCTGTTCCAGAATTCATCTACCTCGAAAGCACTATATCAAGTGAGGGATGCATTGATGCTGAAATACAGAGGAGGGTGGCCAAGGCTAGCGCATCTTTTGGCCGACTACGCCAGAGACTCTGGAACAACCACCATGTGTCCATGTGGGTCAAAGGCAAGATCTACCATGCAATCATGCTATCCACCCTACTATTCGGAGCTGAGGCCTGGACAGTGTACAGACGACAGGTGAAAAAGCTGCATGCCTTCATAATGTAACATCTGCGTTCGATCATGAGGCTAACCTGGAAGGACAAAGTGACAAATAAGGAAATACTCAAATGGACAGGGCTGCCCTCTATGGAAGATCTTCTGATCAAAAAGAATCTCCGGTGGACTGGACACCTCATGAGGATGTGATCAGACAGGCTACCAAAGCAGATCCTCTACTCTCAACTGTCTTCTGGTTACAGAAAGAGAGAAATCTGAAGCTGAGAGACATTAAGACTGACTCATGGACATCACTCTCACAGCAGAGATCTAAATGGACAGTGACAGTCAAGTAATTAAAGCAGTGTTTGTCGCATCGTGACCGACAGCATGATGATGATGATGAATAACAACGCTTGGCTTTCAAAACCACTTCTTACACTTTGTCAATCTTGCTTGTTTTAACTTTAACTTAAGCACCCTTGGTTTGCTTATAAAATGCATTTACTCTTAGGATCTTAGAAGTGTGCTCCTATTCGGAAACTGCAATAACAAAGTATTTCAACATAAAATAACGGATCATAGTCAATCACGCTGTCAGTGATTTGCCAACAGGACCAGACATACCCTGACAACCACAGTGACAGGAGAGAGTGAGAGCAGTGATTAACCTGACAGGGAATGCGCATCCACTCACCCACCCGGGTTTCCAGCCAATTTACTCAACGGCATGCGCCAGGCCACACCGCGGTTTGCTGTCGGCCCCTCCCCACCCCGCAGTATTGACGCTATTTGCAATGACTAGTATGTTATTTAAAACCTCGACCTTTGTGCTAC
The DNA here is from genome assembly GCA_030323885.1 of Branchipolynoe longqiensis. Taxonomy (NCBI): domain Eukaryota; kingdom Metazoa; phylum Annelida; class Polychaeta; order Phyllodocida; family Polynoidae; genus Branchipolynoe; species Branchipolynoe longqiensis. Next base: position 14,249 of record JASIRB010003269.1, on the reverse strand, counting down.
ATCCTGCCGACCTCCGCGCGCCGCTCCCGGGCACGCGCAAGCGCACGCGCACGCGCACGCGCACGCGCACGTGGTACCGGCGCGACCAGAGGACGACTCGGCGCGCCCCGGGTAACGCGCCCCGCCTCATCAAACAGAGCCAAGGTCAAGGTCGCGCACGTCAGATGGCGACACACAAGGACACGTGACCAGCTGACGTACTTCCGGTCGCGGCCCCGCTTTGCGCCTGCGCACTGGGATCAGAGCGCCGCCCCTCGGGACGCAGTCGCACTGATCGCCTGGGCGCGCTTGACTAAGAGTTCATCCATGATATAGCTGTGTCCTTGCAGGAAATAACCTGTCTATTTTCGCTGCCAACGTCTAGTGTAGCCAGACCCCCCCCCCCCCCCCCCCCATAGACGCCTGTTTTGTACTGACGAAGGCAACAACAGTTCAAAATCAAAACATTTATCTGGATTTGAACCTCCGTATCCAACTTAGATACTGATACACCCATTAAGCGTGTATTGAAGTACCATCCTCTTGTGATATAAGTGCTATACCCCAAAATGAGTAAGCACAGCTTGTGTCCAGGATTTCGATGTGCCCATCGAAACTAATTGAGCATGTTTTAGCTTTAACTATATCCAAAGTTATCCATTTAAAATTTTTAAAAGCACTGGGGATTTTTAAAAAGCACTTAAGGGCGCCCTGTCTTTTAATTTTTAAAAGTACATTATGATAACTACCCATGAGTATGGCCTATGCTGCCGACACGGCGTAAATCAACCACCAATCAATCAATCAATCAAATGATAACTCCCCTAATTTATTTCCCAAAATATTGTAGAAATTCAAAACCATGGGATTATGCATCTTTACTCAAGCAACTTGCAACAACAACTCACGTTCTATCTGCGCCCCCCCCCCCCCCCCCCCCGCACAGTGCAGTGACCTTTCTACGTCAGATTATATTAGAGAATAATCAGCAGAAGTACAGATAATGGTTTACAGCCGGGCGCTACTGGCTGGTGGTGTGTGCCCACAGTGACTTTGGTTGCGCCTGCGCAGTGGTCCTCTGAAGCTGCACAGAGCCTCCACTACCGGCGTTTTCCTGCCAGCTACCCGAGCTCATACAGGTCCCCGCCCGGCCCTCCTCTGGGGAGGTAGGGCGGAGTGCCCGCACCCTGCCCGACCTCCTCCTCTCGGCAGGCAGGAGTGGAATTCCGGCACTCTGCCCGGCCCTCCTCTGGGTAGGCAGGGCGGAGTGTCGGCACCACGTTTCAGCGCTTCCCACCCAGCCGATGTTAGGGGGAGATGGCGCAACTTTACCGTCAGCTCGGCGTGAGAGGCGCGGCTCTGCGTGACGTACTCGCGTCATCCACTTAGCCACGGGCTTAGGCGCGATGCTCTTGCTGGCGCATAATCATTACACACATTCTTTGACCTTCCACCCCCACTCCGCCCCCTGGCGGGTAGTTTAGGTACTGCCCGCCCTTTCCGCCCTTCCCACCCCCGCCTCGTCGAACGCCTGTCAACATCCGCCGCCCTAGCCGGGACCGGTGTAGCACGTTCAAAACACTATCCCGTTGAAAACACTACGGTAGTGTTTTGAACTTAAGTTGAAAACACTACTGTTAAATTCAAAACACTACCCTTACATATGTCCAAAACACTACCAAAGTTCAAAACACTATCATAAGATGGCAGTGGGGGCTGTACTGCCGCAACTGGTACTGGCATTTGAAGCACTTACTAGTTGGTTTGGTTGCTTGGAGTTTTACGTCCTGGCAACATCTAGGGTCATATCAGAACACACATACTAGTATACGCTGATAGCGCTGTAGTGTCTGCACCACATACACTGATGGTGCTGCGGTAATTTTAGCATGTATTAGTAGTTCACGCTGATAGTACTGCGGCATCTGCACCAAGTATTAGTATATGCTGATGGTTCTGCGGCAACTGCACCACATATTAGTATACACTGATAGTGCTGCGGTATTTGAAGCACATATTAGTTGTATATGCTGCACACTGCCCCACCTTACTGCATACTGCCTCACCCTACTACAAATGACAATGACTATGCAGCAATTATATATAACAAAAATATTAGGTAGTGTTTTGAACTTAAATTAGAGTAGTGTTTTGAACTTAAGGATAGTGTTTTGAGGGTGGCCACAGTAGTATTTTGAACCTACCAGCTACCTTCAACTAGGTTGAAAACACTACCATAGTGTTTTGAACCTAGGTTGAAAACACTACCGTAGTGTTTTTGTGAGGCAGTGTTTTGAACTTACTACACCGGCGTTGTTGGCCCAATTTGAACTTAGCGACTTGCTTCTGAGGCGCCCGTTGGTTGCTGATCCGTCTGCTTGAGGTGGGAGGGTGACAGCGGGCCGCCCTGCCCACTAATGACGTCAGATTATACCTGGGATTTCCCCACACTCGGGCGGTGCTGATGAACGATAATCTACACACAGTGGGCTTACCGCCGCCGGGCGAGTGACCGAGTGTCGCCAACACAACACAACAATGCGCGCCGGAAATTACTTAAAGCACTTAAAAGAAGACAGCAAAACATCGCACAAAACACGCCTTGAATATTCGCCTAATTGATTTAATTAGGTCTTTGTTTATTTGTTGTTTGCGAAATGTTTTGTGTGCTTTATCGCTGAATAGACAACATCGCAGAGTGTCCAATACAACTGGCGAGGTGGTGCACTCCCTGCACCCTGCTGGCATTGGCCTCTGCGAGGAATCGAACCTGGGATATCCATACCAATCGCCGCACTATATGACCTGGTACCTGGCCCCGACACGGGCCGCGACTGCTGCTCTTTAAGGCTTGCATCTTCTCCTGTTCTCCTGTTCTCTTCTTCTCCCTTTCTCCTGTTCCTACTCACCTTCTCCTCATCTCTCTACATCACTCTTCCCTCTTCTGCCCTACACGCGCTCTCTGTTTGCTTCCCAACCAGTTTCCTTCCCTTTATCTCATTCTTTCTCAGTTTCATACCGTTTCTCTGGCCCTCACCCTGTTTCTTATTCTCTCCTCATTTTCCCTCTTGCTCTCACCTTCTCCCCCTGTTTCTCCCATCTCAAACAACTTCACTCAGCCTCTTTCCCTTGTCATCCATGTCTCTCCATATTTGTCCTTTTGTCTTCTTCGGTTTGTCTTCGTGTTTCTCTCCTATTTCTCCTTCTATTTTTCTCGCTGTTTCTCCCTCTGTTTCTCTGCTTGGTTCTCACCCTGTTTCTCTTCGTATTTCTCTCCATTTCTGCTGTTTATCTCCGAATCTAGTCGTGTATCTCTCTCTGTTTCTCTCATCGTTCCGCTCCCTGTCTCTCCCTGTTTTTTTCTCATTTTCTCCACTGTTTCTCTCCCTATGTCTCTCCCTGTTTCTTTCCCTGTTTCTCTCCCTGTTTATCTTGGGTTTCTCACCCTGGTCCTCCCCTGTTTATACCCGTGTGTCTTCCCTGTTTCTTTCCCCATTTCTCACCCTGTTTCGCCTCGTTTTCCCCATGTTTCTCACCCTGGTTCTCTGCAGGTTTCCTTCCTTGTTCCCTTTCCTACATCTCTACCTATTTCTCTCCTATTTCTCACCCTGTTTCTCTCGCATCACCAACAAACGCCGCCTATTTCCCACGACTCCGTGCGTGTCTGCAGACTGACTAGGCGCGATTTGTGCTTCAGCCATCTTAATCTCATCCATGACAATCCGATTAGTCCCTCATCATTATGCTAATCCCGCCTGCTTGATGACGTCATAACTGCATCGCCATTATATGCAAATAAGCTGGTCGGGCAGCGTTAGTTTCTGTGCTGAGTGTTGTGGGTTTGGTCATGACGACGGTACAGACACTACTGCCGGAACTGCCTTAAATGGGCCGGTGTAAGTCTGTTTCTGACATATCAAAGTGGAAACATGGTGGGCCATATTGTAAAAATATACGGATTTTCAGTTCGAATTATATATTGGCAGAGAACATTGTTATTCTTAGGCGACAGAGTGGGGACACGGTTGTGTAATAGACAAGCAATGAATACCCCACTCCCATTATGACATGATATAAGCTATGTGAAATATATGTTCATACATGATGCCTGAGATTATTAAGAGATCTCCCTATATAAGATACAGTACATGATTGTTGAAATGTTTCTCTATGCATCCATAAAGAGTGCAATTGGAGAAAAGGACACTTTAATATGGATCTATTTGTAACTGTCTGCAACTACCTGTTACCATAGTGCCCATGGGCCAGCACACCAGCCTAAATTTGCATATACACAGAGACACCACTTGCAGCTGGATTGAGTGACAGCCACCCCTACGGGGGGCGGGGGGGGGGGGGGTGTCACCCTCCCAGGCTGTGGTGGGTGCCTGATTGGCTGGTTGCAGGATGCCCAGTCACCTGCACTCCCTTGGCCCTCTGACCACACTAGCCTCACTTTGAAATTAATTATGCAAGACACTGCTTCAGGCACACTGGAGAGTGGACACTCTACCCCTGGCTCTTGAGTGAGACACACATACTCTAGAGCAGGACCCCAGACACTCTGTCTGATGCTACCAAAATTCATATATCTAAATTGAGTTGAGTGCAAAAACCAAGAGACTCCAGTTCATTGGGCTGTGTAATATATGCGTAATAGACGTCTAGACACGTCTGTAATATATGCTAATGAGATGCATAATGTTCCAGACAGTGAGTGAGACAAAGGAGTATGTAAATGAGATGACGTCATGGAAAGTTTAGCCAGCAGTTCAGTGAGCCCTGGACGGGAATAAACCATTCAGTATCTAGAAGTCAAAGTGTTCAGATGTTGTACTTTTACAGGCTGTAGGCACCGATTCATAGACAGGCTAAAGAAGTAATGAGATTGTGTGTGGACTTTGTGATAGGTCACTAGTAGGTGATCAGGAGTTGATGCCATTAAAGCACAACATCTTCACTGTCAATCTTTGTGACTTGTCTTCCCTTTCTTCCTTATGAGTTTGTTTAAGGGTTTGTTTAAGGGAGGCATCAGGTGGGGCTGCATGGGGAGAGTTTTATGGTATTCTCTGGTGTTCATGACGGCCGAGCATTCAGAAATATTATAATATGACCCTCACCCGGCCACCCAACGGCCAAGCAAAGACTTACACGAGTCACACGTGTCGCTACGTGCCTGGTGCTTGGCTTCACTAACTTACAGATTAACTTACAGATCCTCTTCTGGCTGATGCAAAACAGGACTGCTTCCTCTGTACGCATTTGGAGGTCGGCGGTGTTATAATTCAAAATGGCGCCGAAGGCAGACGCAGTGGAGGAGGCTACGTACAAAGTGTGGAAATAAGAATGGAAAACCAGTGCTAAACTACACAGAAAATTCACAAAGGCTTGACCTAAGCACAAGGAACACCAGGATATGTGCAAAATATACATTGTTAGGATAACAAAGGAGGAATCCAAACAAAAGGAGTGCTATGAACCGCATCAAACGGAGCTAACCGTTAAAAACGGCGGCAAACATGACGAATAACTAACTGTCAAAGAATTGTGCAAAACATTAAAAAGGTACATCATAAAAATCATGAATTACATAAAGGTGTGGCATTTTCAGCGCCTGGTGTGGCGTTTTCAGCGCCCAGTCATTGTCAGCGGCCTGTCGTGGCTTCTGCGCATGCGCGGATTTTTGCACGTTGCGGCGATCACTGCTATTTGTTTTGTTTACACTCGGCGATTCAACGCTGATCTAGCTGCTACGTTAATATCGCTTGGAATTTAAGGTTAATTTAATTAAATTTCATTATTTGAGTATGTAATTCTGTTAAATATGATCGCATTCAATAGATTTCGGCCTAATCGGTCCCTAACACTGCCGGGTACCATGGCTGAGCTTGTAGCCGGCGAGGGCATGGGTGTTTTGCATATGTCTTAAAATCCGCGCATGCGCAGAAGCCACAACAGGCCGCTGACACTGACCGGGCGCTGAAAACGACACAACGGGTGGACATCGCTGAAGTGAGTGAGTCAGGGTACACTGACCAGCAGGTGACGTGGTGCCCGTCAACTACCTGACTGAGCCGACCTAGAGTCGACACTCAATACTCCCTGTGAGTGAAAGTATTAGATGTGTCTCTGGTGCACCCAAGCACAACATCTTCACTGTCTTTCTTTCGTGACTTGTCTTCCTTTCTTCCTTATGAGTTGTTGATGAGTTTGTTTAAAAGCTATTGTCACACCTAACGGACTGAGCACCGGAGACCGCCGAAAAAATAATTTTCTCGTCCGGTGCTCTCTGGCGGAAGAAATGTATCGAAATGTATCGAAATGGAGTGTAAAATTGAGTTAATTGCCGCCGGACAACCGGATAAGTACTGTACGTGTACCGGACATGTACCGGACAAGAATCGGACGAGAACCGGACACGTAACGGATGGGTACCGGTCATGTACCGGACAAAACGGACAAACCGGAACCACCGGATGGGTACCGGACATGGACGGATGGGTACCGGGTGGGTACCGGGTGGGTACCGGTGGGTACCGGATGGGTACCGGGTGGGTACCGGGTGGGTACCGGATGGGTACCGGATGGGTACCGGATGGATATCGGATGGGTACCGGACAAACCGGCTTCTGTGATTTTTTTTATAAATTCCAGGGCTTCAGTTCTGAAGTGTTCCTACCTGTAGTTCTTATGACTGCCGTCAGAGGAGGCGTTGATAGGAGTAGTAGTGGCGGTGCTGGTTGCTGGTGGTGTTGTCGGTAGTGATGGACTTCTATTAATTATATTTGTTTCCACTTAAATCAAGCATTTGACATCATAAGAGAAAGCCTTGTAGAATCAACACTGCTTAGCACATAGATAAAATAATATTTACTAAATTGTAGGGATTAACAGTAAGTAAGCCGTAAAACATCACAACCCAATAGGAGACACCATGCTAAATAACTATTGATCCTATAAATGTCAGGCAACACAATGCAGTTGGAATGTCCCAGTCAGGGAGCCCCGTGACGTCCCACCGGACACAGCGCATACACCGGGAGCCCCATGCGGTCCCGGATACACTGGGTGTGACGGCCTTGACCCCCGTGCCTACAATGTCAGTTCCCGCTTCGATCACCGATGGAGTGGGTGCTGGGGCCACGGATGCAATCAGACCCACCAACCACACCCTGGCCCAAGAGCCTGTTGGCTCTTCTGAACCACCCACCCTGCGACGGGGGCCTGGAGGACCAACACGCCGCCCATGGCCCTGCTGCCAATGACACCGGATCCCACTTTGCTCTCCAGTCACGGTACAGGACCGTGGGCCCAAGAACGTATTGCCACCTGCCGGGCCACCACCGCACCACACCACCACAGCACAAGACACCGCGAAGAGCACCAAGCCCCTCCCCCGTACCACCCCTTAAGTTGGACGAAGTGAGAAGGAAAGCCCCCAAAAAACAAACCACCATAAACGAGCCATTTTAACGGCACTGTTTATCAATGCTGCAGTTCTGCAGCCAGTGACCGCTAGGTCATAAACCTCCAAATAAGTAAGAAGTGCAGTTGGAATAATGGGAGGTGTCTCTAAAGAAAACATGTGCTGAAATCGCTAATAGGCCTTTTAGCTGAGATCAAAGCCTTTTGCTGCCGGTCGCAGGGTAAATCTAGGGAGAACGAGGACAAAGGACCGAGAGGCGGCCCCTTGGCAGCTATCCAATGAGGATTTTCCGAGGATAGGCGGGCTCATACAAAAAAACAAAAAAAAGAGCTGACAACAAAAAAGAAACTGAAACCTGTACAAATTATACACAAACCTAACCTTCAAAAGTGTGACAAAAACAACAAAGAACTAACATAGTACATCAAGATTAAAACAGTAATAGTAATTGCATGGGCATAAGGTATACACATGTTGATCATGTGCAATAAATAGAAATGACAACCAATACCAAAAGAAATCTTTAATTTGGGAACTCCACGATTTTACACCAAACAAGTTTACAGAAATTATTGATAAAGGAAATCAGCATATGCTGTATAAGAATGATAGGAGTTTAATAACCCTGAATATCCCTCCTTTCCCTCATCACTCACTCAGCTCCATGGACTGATGGAGTCTGTCCTAGTCATCTACTGCTCCAGCCTCCCCAACCCCAGCTCTCCGATGGTGGCGCCACCACCCATGCAGACCATAACCACCACTCACTGTACCGCTGAAAATTATGACTATTACTGCACAGCAGTGAAAACAAGTGCACGCACTTATCCATTAGGAGCAGAATACAGAAACTTTAAAACAACACCAAATGAATCAATTCTTTGTGCGTTTGTATATGAGTGTGTCCTCCCCTGGATTTGGATAACTTCACGGTTATGTGTTGAACCGACAAGAGGTCCATTAATCCTGTCACGTATGCCACAGATTAGAACGTCGCCTTTGGACGCTGGTCTGCTGGTAGGTTTATGCAAAGAACAGGGTCATGATGTCGTAAATAACGTAATAACAAGTTTAGTTTCAGCTGCCTCCCAACTCGCCCACAACGTGATAAAAGACATAATGATGCCGCTGATATAAGACCCATCTCACCAGCAGTCCATTTGGAAAGTCCGCCATCGGATTATGTATCACTTTACATGCAATGAATATTCATATGTTCAGCAATGCCAATGTCGTCTGCTCCGACAAAAATGTCGTCTGCCTTTTGGTTTTTAACTTTTTGTTTCTGTGTGAAATAAGTGGATTATTTGTTGTTCCATTGAATGGGTATATGGCGCTACGTTAGCATGTGGTTTACCGGGATATTAGCCCTAAGCTTAACCCTAAAGGCCCAGTCACACCTTACCGGACTGGGGAACTGGACATGAAGCGGACACTGTCCGGTGAAATACGGCAATGTCCGGTACATGTCCGGTACCCATCCGGCGGTGTCCGCGGTGTCCGGCGGTGTCCGTTACAAGTTTTGAACATGCACTAACCTTGAACCGGACACCACCGGACTGAAGTGTACGGTTGGTGTCCGTTTTAAGTCCGTTTCGTCTGGTTCATGTCCGTTAATCATCCGTTTGGTGTCCGTGTTGTATCCTGAAGAGTCCGTTGATGGTGCTGCGGGAATTCGGTCCTTCGTTTTTTGGCGCGTCCGTGAACAGTCCGGTAGGTGTCCGGTAGGTGTCCGGTTGGTGTCCGGTTGGTGTCCGGTTGGTGTCCGGTCCATCCGTTTGACGTCCGTTTGACGTCCGCTTGACGTCCGTTTGAAGTCTGTTTAGCATCCGTTTAGCGTCCAGACTAGAACATTCTTTGTCCAGTGGTTTCCTGTACTCAGTCCGGTGATGTGTGACTTGGGCTTAACTGTAAGCTGAAACAGACAGGTCAAGCCAGGTCAGGGGCCAAATGTAAGAGTCAGGGTTAGGGCTCGTAACCCACGCGTCGTGCGGATTTCCCTGGTTAGCGGCCAAAGTGTCAATGTATGTGCGCGGGGTAGGCTACCGCCTCGAGGGTTAACGTCGCCTTCACTAACTCCCACTTGAGCCAGGGATAACATGCAGGTTAGGGACCGATTCGGGCCAAATCTATTCAATGCGACCATATTTAACAGAATTACATACTCAAATCATGAAATTTCATTAAATTAACCCTAAATTCGAAGCGTTATTAAGGCTACCGCCGCATTGGCGGCGATATTAATAGTTATATTTTCGAATCGACAATGTAATGTAAACAAATCGCCGCAACCGCCGCATCGACGTCGCGTTCCATACTGGCGGCGCCGGCGGTTTGTTTACTGTACGTTCGTCGATTCGAAAATATAACTATTAATATCGCCGCCAATGCTGCAGTAGCCTTAATAACGCTTCGAATTTAGGGTTAATTTAATGAAATTTCACGATTTGAGTATGTAATTCTGTTAAATATGGTCGCATTTAATATATTTGAGCCTAATATATGGCTACAAAGGCAGAGGGATTTCCCAAATCTATAAATAACTGAAACGTTAGCTAACCCACACGCGCTTTGGACTAATACATCCCCCGTGACACATATATTAACGCCGACAATAGATAAGCCGCCGGCCGCCCTAAACTCCGCAGCCGATAAATTGTGCTTCATACATTTAGCCCCAGGCTGGTGTGCTCTTCTATGATCCATATTTAAAGTTGCATAGTCCGATGGTTTTGAGTTTCTGAAATTTTCTGAGATAAATACATTAGATTGATTGTTATTATGTACCCTACTTTAGCTTGAAGTAACTTATATTTTAAGTGGCTAACTTTTTTGAGATATTTGAAGTGGAACCATGCTAAATTATTTTTGGCAAGCATGCTAAAACTCTGACCCCATAGGCTTCTGCAGTAACAGGTTCTATTCAATTGCCTCGGTATTCCCTTCCATGTGGTGACAAATGTTTAATAAGTGCATCAGTATCTAAGTTCAAATATGTAGAATCACATTTAGATCATTGTTTTGGTTTTGAAAATTTGAAATTTTCATCGGACTATGCAGCTTTAACTAACTTGTTAGGAGCAGGGTTGAAGTCCCATTAGACTGCATGGTAAAGTATTACAGGATATATACTATTAGTAGTAGTATACAAGCTTAACTGTGTTCTGTTCATAAATCATTTGTTACCGACAATTCCATAGACGGGGAATAGTGTTTGATTTGTTGTTGGAGTTTTACATCCTAGTAACATTTAAGGTCATATCAGAACGGGTACCAACTTGTGACAGTGCACACTGATGGTGACTTTAGAGCGCTTCCCTACTGGGAGATCAGGCCACCAGGACCAGGACCTGATATCCCACTCAATCACATTATCCTAACACTGAGCCAATCAGTCTTTGCCCTATCCTAATAATGCTGAGCAAGCTAGGAAGCAACAAGTATCAAGTTTTAAGTTATTGGTTTGACTCGACCAGGATTGTCACTATTGATCACGAATATTATGGTCTTTATGCAGAACGTCATTCTGGGACAGTAATAGAGTAATGTTTCTTCCCCCGTGTTGGTAGATCGTACGATTCGAACCCATGGGTTTCAACCCTGGTCGAGTCAAATCAATGACTTAACAAATTATGCTTGTAGCTTCCTAACCAAGAGGTCAGCATTATTAGGATAGGGCATGGACTGGTTGGCTCAGTGTCAGGACAATGTGACTGAGTGGGATATCAGATCATGATACTGGCAGTCTGGACTCCCAGTGGGGCAGCACTATAAAGTCAACATAAGTGCACACAGTAACAAGGCAGTACCTGTCCTGATATGGCCTTATATGTTGCCTTAGATGTTGCCAGGATGTAAAACTCCAGCAACCAAGCAACTATTTCTTCCCAACTATTATTTCCACGTTCTCTGTTCCTTGTTAGCAAAGCATTTTTAGTTTTTTTAACGTTTGAGCGACAACTGAGGCAGTGAAGTCACACGTTTGTTTGTTTGTTGTTGTTTTACGTCCTAGCAACATCTAAGGTCATATCAGGACGTCACACGAGATTAATGTGGGTGGGCCCCACTGGTGGGCGCCACCAGTCGTAATATAGAATCACTGCGGCTGGAAGGAAAGGTTGATAGCAGCTTGCGGCAATTCTTTCTTGTCTACTTCTTATAATCACGTATATGACGTATTTGCCGGCGGGTGATGCATGATTCATCATTCTAATGGTTAGTGACGTCAGCGGTCATAGGCGGTGCCAGCAGTTGTGGTATTTCCCGCCATTGCAGTGAAGTGTGGGCGGCGGGAAAAGGTGGAACTGTTGCACTGGGGACATGGCTGCAGACACTGCATAATGGATCATACAGCATATATTAAACAGACGCGTCAAGTCTCCCGACTTGGTGGGAGATCTCCCGAAACTATAGCAAAATAACCGCAATCTCCCGATTTCCCACTTTCATTTGTTATGCACTATTTTGGATCCATTTTTATGACTATTTTGGATCCATTTTTCAAAAGTTTCCAGTTGAGCCCCCCCCCCCCCCCCCTGGCCGCACCCCACTAATTCCCAGTGTAGGAGGCGGCACCCACTTCCACTCCCACACCCTCTCCCGTTCGGCCATGCTATTAGTATTACTCCCTATTTATAATGTGTGTCTTTGGGAGATCTCCCTGCTCACACTCTTATATACTTGGCATCTCTGATTAAACTCACAAGCTTGTGAGGAGAGCACACCATCAATGGAAATGTACATGACAGCCGATTCTAATCAGATAAGGAATCACTCAGCTCTTGGTTATCATCTGCCCCTAATCTCAAATACCTTTCTCTTTTAAGCCAGACACGGTGGATGAATCAGTAAATGCCCAGTCACACCTTACCGGACTGGGGAACCGGTGCAATACGGCAATGTCTGGTACATGTCCGCTACCCATCCGGCAGTGTCCGGTGGTGTCCGGCGGTGTAAGGTACACTTTTGAACATGCGCAAAACTTCTACCGGACAACGCCAGACTGACATGTCCGGTTGGTGTCTGGTTCATGTCCGGTTCATGTCCGGTACCCATCCGTTGCTGTCCGGTTGGTGTCCGGTTTGTCCGTTTTGTCCGGTTCATGTCCGGTACCCATCCGTTACGTGTCCGGTTCTCGTACGGTTCTCTCGTCCGTTTCTCGTCCGGTACATGTACAGTTCATGTACGGTACTTGTCCGGATGCACAAAGGTAATTGACCCAATTACGTTCCATTTCGGTACATTTCGATACATTTTGTCACCCGACAGCACCGGATTAGACAATTCTTTGTCCGGTTCATGTCCGTTACTCAATCCGGTGTGACAGGCGCTTAAGAGCGCTGGCTTCCCATGTGGAAGGTCGCAGGGGCGGGAATGGGGGTTTAGAATCCCAGCTGAGTCAATGCACTGACTTACCAAATGTATACTTGTCCCTACCTAGCCTACCACTTAGCATTATTGGGATAGGGAAAGTACTGGTTGATTCAATAGCAGGATAATAGGACTGAGTGGGATATTAGGTCATGGTGCTGCCAGTCTTCTCTTCTATACCTATTTCATATGACATCAGCATAGGTATCTAGGTCACTCCGCGCACCTTTTGGCTGCAGGAAGACACACTGTCACACTGCTAACTCAGTGGCTATGAGCAATCTTCACACAGAAAAATTAAATATTTCTAAAACCACACCACCTAGAGAGAAACCGATTGGAACACATATAGAAAACATGTTTAACAAAAAGATTATATCAAATTGATAAGGTCAGGGTTCTGGATTTCTATTAATTTTGAATAAAACTGACGTTTTGCACTGCACGTACTGGCAAACTCAAAGCATTGTCAATGGCCATGAGCAATCTTCCTACAGAAAAAGTTAAATATCTCTAAACACCACACCACCAAGTCACAAACCGCTTGGAACACATATAGAAAACATGTTTAACAAAAAGATTATATCAAATTGATAAGGTTAGGATTCCGGATTTCTGTTAATTTTGAATAAAACTGACATTTTGCACTACGCATAATGGCAAACTCAATGCATTGTCAATGGCTGTGAGTAGTATAGAGAGGACCGATATGGGTCCATATTACGTAATCGTCCCGCGTCAGAGGACCGACGCGGTACAATGACCTTAGATGACCCATTGCATGTTTGCACAGCGGGACAATGGGAATCAGTGACCTGAGATGACCCATTGCATGTTTGCATCCTTTTTGACTGGAATGATGACATCACTGTTCAGGTTGAACTCATTTGACCTTTTTGACTGGAATGATGACGTCACTGTTCAGGTTGAACTCATTTGACCTTTTTGACTGGAATGATGACATCACTGTTCAGGTTCTACCCATTGCATGTTTGCAGGATTTTAGGTTGAACTGATTTGACCTTTTTGACTGGAATGATGACGTCACTGTTCTACCTTGCAGGACGACCATCGGTTTTTGATTGAACTCATTTGACCTTCGCTTGCAGGATGGACAGATGTTTTTGGTTGAACTCATTTGACCTTTTTTGACTGGATTGATGACGTCATGTTTCTGGTTGAACTTCGCTTGCAGGATGATTATCTGTTGTTTTTTTTGCTCGGATTGACATTCATGCGCCACATGCTCAAAGATTTTTACTTCCGATTCCGGTTTGCGGAAGCATCACTCCAGAGTCTATGCATGTCGCGCATCACTTCAACCGCTCACTTGCAATCGATGTGGGGAGCTATTCCACTCCTTGCTAGGACGAAGAAGACATGAGAATAGATGCACTTCCAGAATCGAATCACGATCTCGATCACGATCAAGTTCACGTTCACGATCTCGATCACGTTCGCGCTCGAAATCGCA